>AWWV01010063.1:0-57135 GCA_001974805.1 Corchorus capsularis | reverse complement strand
AAGAAAAATGAGCGGAAAGAAGCAAAAGAGTTCAAGCATGATAGTGTCTATGTCTTTGTGTACTCCCTATTCATCCAGAAATACGAAAAGAATTCATTTACGTCTCTCAGGTTTCCCAGGAAGTCCACAAAGAGGGGCAGCTGTAGACACCATAATTTGGACCTAATTCATTTTTAGGCATGAGAAAAGCCCAAACCCAACTTCAATCTTTTTCTTTAGTCATTATGAGTGTATTATGTTGGGCCCATTTTGGACCCAAAGAAATTGAGGCCTAACAAATTGTGGTTTTTATTTTTACTTGGGTTGCAAAATTTGGATATGAGGAAAATGAAGAGCAGATTTTGAATTTAAAATTTAAGGGAGATAATAGGATAAAATAAGAGATTTTTTGGGATCAAGAAAAGAGAGTTTGCTGGAGCTCAATTACATTGGAAGTTAGTTGCTAAAAATTTTCGGACTCTTCAATCTATAAAAGGCAGAAAGTTTATTTAGAAGAGGAGGTTTTTTTCAGAGTTAAAAAATACTCTTTGATTAAAAAACAATTCTTAAAAAAAAAAAAACAATCCGTCAGAATAAAGAGACAGGAAGAGTTCGTGAAATAGGAAAGCATACCGAAGACTGAAGAAGGAAAGCTCAAAAGTGGAACATTAAGCACGCATCCCAAAGCCAAAAATCAACCCACGTGATCATCTTTTGTAGCTCAGTATAATGCTCTTTTATGGCGTTCTATTTTTCTGATCTTTCATGTAAATCCTTGATTTGCGTCGTTTAATGAAACAATTTGTGCACGTGATTCTTTGACTTGTCAATTGAGTCCTTTTGTCTTTGGTTGTGATTCTGTTTAAGTTTTTTATTATTTTATTTGAATTTGTGTAACAATTTATGATTCATGCAATAGTCCTGGACTTCTAGTTTAACATGAGATTTAAAGCACTTGTTATAAATATGTTCAACAGAGTTCATGATAATTTGCTCTTTAATTTAAAATTGGAATATGTCATAATAATAATTTTATGTACGTGAGCCTTTGACTTAAGATTAGTTAATTTGGTTTTCTAATTATACAATTAATTTAGGGATTAAATTAATTCTTGATAATTTAATTTAATTAGAGTTAAATTAGGATTAGATTGTGTGCATTCATATTATTAATGCCATTTAATTTTATGTTATTAATTATTGCACGTCACTTTAAATTGTCAATGACCATAATCTCTCTGATGAAGGACTTTCAGAGAGTGATCGAAGATTCGGGACTCTCTGAAAGTTTCTGAGGATGAGATGGTCTTTTTCGGGATGCTTCAGAGTTCTGGGCGCATATCCCGGAAAGGATTGTCAATAACCCGAGATTATGTTAATTGACCTTAATTAACTTGAACACTGCATTCATTTTTCATCATTCTGCATACATGCATTATCTAGGAAAAGGAAAAATTAAAAAGTAAAAACCCAAAAAGATTTTGTTTTTTTTTACTTAAAATAATTTTATTAAATTATTTTATTTATCTATTTATTATTATTTATCTATCTATCTACTTGGTTTTTTTGTTTTATCTATTTACTATTCATTTTCTTATCTATTTGTAATTATTATTTATTATTATCTATTTAGTACTATTATATATTTAATACTATTATTTATCTATCTTTTATTTTAGTATATCCTTCTAATTATCTATTAAGCTATTATTTATTTATATATATATATATATATATATATTTACGTACTTATTTATCTATTTGTTTATATATCTATTTATCTTTTTATTTATCTATTTTTTTTTATTTTTTTATATAGTTATCTAATACTTAATTATATATTTATTTATTTTAATCTTAATTTTCTCACTAAATAAGATTAGGATAAAATCAACTTATTTTTTTATTATAGACCCACATAGATCTAGTTTAACTAATAGTACCGTCGCTTGACGGGCATCTCAAGGGTGCTGATCCTTCCCTGGATGTAATGGACTCCCGAACCTAGATTAGGTTAAAAGACCAGGACCAGTAGGCTTAGTTAGGTCCTTCGCCAAGCATGGGTCCAACTAAGTTTAAACGGTAGGTAGGTGACTAATCACACCTAGAAATTGGTTAGTGGCGACTCCTGTTATCCAAGTCGGAGCGATAGGGTTCCCGGACCTGCACGTTACGACAGACCTTTGCCACTTTTTCACTTTTGCCCTTAGCCACGACGGAGCCTCCCCACTAGGGTGGCTCAGCCACGGCGGAGCCTCCCCACTAGGACGGCTCTGCCATGGCTAGTCGCCCCACTAGGACGGCTCTGCCACGGCTAGCCGCCCCACTAGGACGGCTTAGCCACGGCGGAGCCGCACCACTAGGGCGGCAAGGCTATTTTTAAAAAAAAAATTAGCTATTTTTTTTAAAAAAATTGGGTTTAGTATCGATGCCGCCCAGGGGGCGGCATGAGCAATTTTAGTAAAATAAATAAAAACTTAGATTTACAAAATAACAACATTTATTTCATAAAGATTTTTATACCAGTAAAGATTTTAGTTTGAAGGTTGTTTGAATGTTTTAAAAGATTTGGAGTTAGAAAGTTGAAAAAATATGAACAAAGGACAAAAGTGTAAAAAGTGGGGCGGTGAATAGCAAAAATAGGACGGTGTTTAACAATTCAGTTTCTTATTCTTCCTTGATTAACATTTCAAGTGTGGATTTTTTTTCATTAATTTTGCACCCCACTTTGATTTGATTCTTTGCTTTTATTATCAAAGACTTTTTGAAGTGAGAGTCACTGTTTCTTCCATATAATGAAGCCATATGATGTATTGGTTTTCTTTTCTTAAAGAATTTCATGATCTTCCAATTCCAACTTCCAGGCATACTCGTGAAAAAGAAAACAATGAATTAGTAGACATTGCCTTTTATCTTTTTGTTTTTTACAAGTATTGCACTTCTTCATCAAAGGGTATCCATCCCAAATTGACTTCTTCTTTTTTTTAATTTCTTTCTACATTATAAACTCTTTTGTAGTACAAGATGTTGAGATTTTAATATAAACGTGAAGACTTGAAGAGCTTAATAATAATTTCTTTCTTCAGGCCAAAAAAAGAGCTTAATAATAATAAAGAAAGAAAGTTTTCTAAAAACAAAGATTAACTTTGCTTCTAGCGGCCAAAGAGGAAGAAAATGACTTCATAGCCCATTAAAGGCTATATATTATGGACTGAAAAACGGTCCAATAACATTCCTCTTCAAGTATTACTAGTACTCACTTTCACGTGCATTGTACGTGCATTGCACGTAATCCATCGTGCGTGATAATAATAGTAATAGTAATTATTATATTTAGTAATATAATTAGTATGAGATGAGACGATATATTTAACAAATTATATTGTTGGAATATATATTTTGATAATAATAATAGTAATTATTATATTTAGTGCTTCAATTAGTATGAGATGAAACGATCCTATCAATCAATACAATAAAAACAAAATAACTAAAATATGATGATGATGTCGAAAGAGATAAAATTAAACTATGCCCATAATCACAAAGAAAATCTGCCGATAAAAAACAATGAAATTAAATAAAAAAGCAACAGTTTTTAGTAACCAAGTTTTGTATTTGTTGGGTATTTATAGAGACAGCAAATGTCGATTTTGGCTTTGGATTATTATGCTGGTACAGGTAAAGGGTGAGTACCCGTAACCCTACTGCTTCGTGGCTACCATATAAGGTTAACTTCCAATTTTGGCTCGTAATGATAAATTTTAAAAAAAATACTTTGTATTTGAACAGGGCAAACCTCCAAACTTCAAAATTAAACATCCCCTGTTTTGCAATTTGCATTTCCGATAAATATTTCCATTTTGTCTAAAACAAATTTGCCATTTTTGGTTCAAAAGCGTGGCACATGGCATATGCATCCCAAGGAAAAGAAGTGAAATTAAACTAAGCTATTTCATCTCCTTACACATTAATTGCACTATAGAATTATTAAGAGATAATCCACTCTCATCTCCTCTAAACTCATTCTTATTCTTCCTTGATTAACATTTCAAGTGTGGATTTTTTTCATTAATTTTGCGCCCCACTTTGATTTGATTCTTTGCTTTTATTATCAAAGACTTTTTTTTTGAAAGGCAAAAAGCTTTTATTAAGAATGGAATCGAACAAGAGTGAACCAAAGAAAACGGTTCCAGTACAGCAAGAGAAACAGCAGCCAACAAGGCAGCAAAAACAGATACCAAAAGAAAAAAAACCCAGGAAATAAACAAAAGAGGATAGACGTCCAAGCAAAATCCGCTCAAAGCCATTTTGGCCAATTCATCACCATCATAAGAGCTTTAAATCTCAGTCAAGTACAACTAAAACAAAGCAGTGAATTACACCCAATTCTTATCTTCCACGAGACTCATCCTGATGCACAACTCACTTCCTTGCGAAACACTTTCAAAGCCAACCCAAATCGAAAAGCTTCACTTATGGCACAACTTAAAACACCAATTAGTATTCCACACAATCAAACACACGCACTGCTATACAAAGGCTTTCACCCACATGCTTGTCTGCCAATTTCATCATAAAGGCCAAACACCTCTCCAATTACACACTGAATCCCATGTCACTTGAAAAATCCAAACTGAATTATAATGATTCCACAATAGCAAAATTCAAAAAACGAAAACAGAAATTCCTTATCCCAAACTATAATCAAATCACCTGCAGATCCAATAGCATTAGAAACAAAAGAGCTGATATTTGTTATCTCCCACAACAATCCCACCAGTCTCGTATTCATCTCAATCAGCGATTTCAGAACCATAAAAATCAACAAGGCATCAAGATGACTTTTTCACTTTCTAACTGACTTTTTCACTTTCCTCCCTAACCCCTCTTATATTAATCAAAATGAGAATCATCTCCAAACTCAAACTACAACAAAAGCAAGATCATCTTCATAGTTACAAGCAATCCGCACCAAACTGCAGAAAGAGATTAATCTTCCCCTTCAAGAGCCAATAACCGAGAAACTATTTGACTCCTACTTTCACAAAATCGAATGCCCAAGGCCGAACTGATATCAAAAGTTTCCTCTGCTTCTTTAATTAAAATCTCATTCCGAGCCTTGATATCTTCATCTGAAAGAGAAATTTCTGAATTAAAATCAGTAATCGCATTCTCTCCCAAAATCATTCTCGTAACCCCCCTTCTCCCCTTCCTTTTTCTCCTTCTCATGCATTCTTTGCACCTAGCCCTTTTGTGTCTCTTGCCAACAAAGTCCATGGCCTTCTTCTGGGCTAATCTGGAAGGGCCCATATCACTCCTCATCTCAACAGAAGATCCACTCTGAACTGAGCTCAATAAACTTGGACTCATATGGATGTCTGGGTCCGAAACAAAAGGCTCTTCAATGGTATTGCCCATCTGCTCATCAAGTTCCAAGAAACCATTCCCATTGGAATTAAAAGCCACCAACGCCTTGTTACAAGAGTCAGCCACGTTCCTCGTAAAACAAAGACTTTCACCTATAATATCTTCATCAAAGACTTTGACTCTATCGTCATCATTATCTACATCACTTCCCAATACCTCCCTCGATTCAGATACCTGATCAATAGAAGATCCATTACCACCTTGAACATTAATAATTTCCCGGTTCCCAAGCAAGGTGTCGGCGGCTCCTGAAAGGTCACTCTCTTTTTGAATTTGAAAATTCCGATCTACCGGAAAAGAATCTTTCACCGTCGCAAACTCTGCAACTTTCGGCTCAACTGAAATAACAATTCTAAACTTAACTCCCAAGGACTTGCCGACAACTAATTTCGGAATTTCAGATAAGCCTGCCACAAGAATCAGGATCCTAGCAGTCAAAAATGATTTTCTTTCCAGAGTATCATCATCCACCTTCAAGAACTTTCCCCAATTGCTGCAAACAGCTTCAAAGAAATTAACGTGCCAGAGTTCCAAGGGCACCTCTTGAAGATTAATCCAAACAATAGAGACACGTTGGGAATGGAACGAGTCCCATGGAGAAATATCAATAATCCAATCCTTACAAATAATCTTCACCATTTGAATGCACCCATCAATGGACAACTCGTCTTCTACAGTTAACACAAGCATAATCTTACTCCAGACTCTGACAACAATATTGCTACAAGAATTTTTAATCAACTCTGCAACTTCAGCAATATTTGTGGATGCAATGAAAACGGCAATCATACTTCTTTTCAGCCAATCGATATCACCTTCAGGGATGTCAACAGAAATATCAACTTCTTCACTAGAAAAATAGCCATCATCAGACTCTGCAGGCTCATCAGACTCCTCCAGTGACAAGTCTTTAAAAACCCCATCTTTAATCCGGTTAACATTGCCTCCATCTTTAATCTGGATATCAGGTCCAACCTCAACCATAGCACCCTGATCGTCACTCTTCTTAGGAACCTCAGCAGGAACCGGTTCAGTTCCATGGCCAGGAATCACTTTCGATTTATCTAATTCTTGAGTTTTATCATAGAGCTTTTGTGTAAACCTCTGGTTCCTCGACAATCTTGAAGAGCGCCGAGCCAAATCATGAGACCTATGGCTTTCTCTGTAAACCCCATTCCACCTATCAACCCCTCTGCCCCTCTCATAATTTCAGTGAGATGGCATTCTTGAGGGATAGAAAGTTCTGGAACCTGCAGCATTTTCTGACCACTTTTCTTTTGAAAGAACATTCCTCAAACCTCTACCACCTCTGACACATGGGGATACATCTTGTCTTCTAGCCAATGCTTTTCTAACCACCAAGGCTTTCCCATCTAATTTTCTGCCGTTACCAAAACTGATAGCTCTCACTACAAGAAAACAGATCTTCTGCTACGGACAAAATCCGTAGCAAATTAACTAAAATCCGTAGCTAACACATATCAGCTACGGACTCCGTAGCTGTGTCCATAACAGATATCCCCGTCGCTAATAAGAATCTTGCTACGGAATGAATATGTCCGTATCATATACCACGGTTAGCTACGGATGAATTCCGTAGCAATTGTTTGAGTGTCTGTAGCAGATACGGTAAACGGAAGCTAACGGATGACTTGAATCCGTCAACTTTGTTCGTAGCAACGCCGTATCATGTGCGTAGCAAATTACCAAAAGTCAACGAACACATAAATTGACTAGTCGTAGCTAATGATTCAAATGTCTGTAGCAAATGCGTAGCTACTATATTCTAACCATAACATAATGTCTGATGCAAAATGGTAATGTCTGTGGCAAAACGATATATGTCCGTAGCCATTTTTTAAACCCTAAAATAACATCCGTCGCAATTGTTTAATTGTGCGTAGCTAATAGGTATATATTCGTAGCCATTTTAATGACATTTGGCATTTTGATATAATATTTATATATTTAATAATTACAGCTTATTACAAATGTAACATAATGTAAATAAAATTAATATTATATTACTCTAAATATCCAATATTTTATATATAAGATTTCCTAAAATTGGAATATTGTATATATATACAAAATAAAGCAAGACAAAAGGGCAAGTGTTTGAGAGCAACATGCCTTTTCACCATATATAAGGCAAATCATATCAAGTGTTTAAATACTGAGCAAAGTCTACAATAATAACAAAAAGATGTTTAAATACCATTCCATTAACCAAAAAGGGTCATAAGTCAAATTGGTATAGTTCTCAACTGCCTAATGCTCCCACACTCAGCCTCATATATGCTGCAAAATGACATAAATCCAGTTTAGAATAGATATTCAAGGCGTTATAACTCCAATAGGAGAAAAGGTTAAAGGACCCATTTCCAATAATCAAGCAATAACAGTAGGCTAAACGTTTCAAATTTCCTTATTTTAGATGTACTACTAAAAACAAACTCAATCCTACTCAATCAAGAAGCATTTCTAAGTAAAATAACAGTAGGCTAAATGTTCAAAGTTTCACTTTTATGCTAATAAACAACAGTACAAGAAGTAAAATAAATGATCCATCAAACCAAAACAAAACCTTTCAAAGCTTCATAATCATCATCCTAGACAAACTAGGTAACAAAGTCGATCAAGAAGCTGGTTCTAAGCTAATAAACATCAATACAGAATCATTTTCATGTTGTAGTAAAGAAAAACAACATGCTTGTGCTATCATTATCTACAAGAGAAAAAAAGATGAAAGGAAAGAAATAATACCTGAAACTTATTTATCGAACCATTCATTTCCATCATCTTCACTTCGAGTTCCTTCATCTTCATTAGAAACATTTTCATGGTTAAGTTCAGAATCAAGCTACTGGATTGAATGATTGGGAGATGATGATGTTCTCTCAATATTCCCATGAGAAGCTGAAAGATGAATCTGATCAGTATCCAACGAATCTAATAAGACCTTCATTTAATCAATTAAATGAAACAATAAGAGGGAAAAAAAATCTAAGAATCTAAGATACACATATATAACCGTAACTTTAATAAGTAATAGAAAATTACCGTTGCACTATGGTGAGCTTAAAATGTATTTCTTTTTTGCTGCAAATCAAAAGTTCTGTTGCCTCTTTGCAGCCCCAATAAACAGCAATGCCAAAGCTTCTGTCCCAATTCAATGGATTCCTAGCAACTCCTCTATTGCTGGATGAGAATAAAAGTTAATATTATAATTTAAACAAACTGCATCTGGTTCTCTATCTCTTAAATAGCCAAATGAGAACACCCTTACATGTAAGAAATGAAATCCAGTAATTAATCCGCGAGCATCCATGTTTTTGTATGTAATTTGTTGAAAGTCAATAACGCCAATCAACTTTTTGTTTCCTATTTCTCTTCCTCTGACACCACTGAAATAGGCACAACTCACCAAGTCAAAAGAGTATAATAAAAACAGGGGAAACATAGAAGCAACATTAATACTTGAGAGTATATGAACCAAGGAACTTTAATTCCAAATAAATCTCCCCTATTTATTTGTTCTATTCTTAAATTGCAGAAATATCCATCATTTCTAAAACAAGAAATAATACCTTACTACGGTTTTGTCTAGTATATAAACCACAAACTCTGCATCAAGAGATAAATAATGTTAATATAATTTCACAAGCTAATTACTTTTATGATCAAGCATGAGAGAGAATCAACTTCAAATAATTTTGCCATTTCAGTACTAAGAGTCATTGACATTTGGCAGCAGTATATTGCAAGTTAATTGTCCTGAAAAGGAATGTGGAAATCCACAGATTATCCATAATTTGAAACAGCCAGAGGTTAAGAAATTCAACATAATAAGCTTATAAATTAGGAAACTAATTAGGTGGTTAAGAAACCTCATGAATCACACCAAAACACTATAGAATGTCCCCTGTTTGAATAGCGCACGAAAATGAAGTTCTTAATTGGCCCACTGGCCTTCTAAAGTTTTTCCGATTAGATTTCAAGAAAAAAGTTGATATAAATAAATAAATATATAGTATATCATTAATTTATAATAATACAGATTTCAAGGTTCAAGCATAACTTTTTTTTTTTTCAAATAGCTTAACTAATCTGTTGCGTGGAGCATGTACACCACTAATTAAAATTCTAATTAATACTTGAGCAAATAAACAAAGCAATTCTATCAAGCTTGATCTTCATCTACTTTTTTCCATATTTCCCTTTGAAATTAAACGAATTGTTCAAACTTGTTTAGGATAGGTATGAACAACTATTACATATCTTTGTTTAATTGCTTGCCATATACATATTTCAGCCGAAAATTCCAGACATCCATGTTTCTAGATATATACTATATGCATATATTTCATAGTCAATTATCACTTAATGGAAACAATATTTCTGAAATCCCCACTAGATTTGCGAGGAATCTTTGTAAACCAAAACCCAGAATCGTATTACTATAATAATAAAAAAAAGGGCTCTGTTTTTACCTAAAAAAAAGGGCTATGTTTTTCATCTGTGCCCAAAAGCAAACATTCTAATCTAAAATTACGTACTAACCCATGAACGTTTTTTGGTTGGGCTGTTCATCAAACAATAAAAGCAGTAACTAGCTAGAAATGCCAGGCTCAAGCAGTTTTCTTAAGCAAGTTCACTTCCTTATTAATTCAATTCTCTTCAAACTTCAAACATGCTAATGAAAGATGAACATAACAAGCATTATGCTGACTAGTCCTCTTAGATTAGCATTGCACAGAGCATATCACAAAACACAGATGTTTCAGAAACATAAGATAATTTACATGTTCTCTACTGTTCTCGTTGCTCATGAAGTAATTAATGGAGTTGTTTAGTAATAATAAGAGAACCAGATTCAAGATAATCTAATTAAATCAGTTGACAAAAGTCATATCTTACAGCATTTCAGTAGAAGTGATGAAGGTGGACAAGCAGTAGAGCAATATGGAAGAGGCAAAGTTAAGAGTACATGTCAAATCAAAACCTATGGCAAACTGTATTAATATCACATATGACCTCAGTGGGGCATTCTACAAGAATAATATTAATAACAGATGGTCATTGATACCAACCCAAAAGTCAATGTCATAGATCTGTCCATTTTCGTCAACCAGCAAAAAGGAAGGGGGAAATGTAGTAAAATACTCATAACATTAAGGTAAACTGGTACAGCACTTGCCTTGTATGCCCAGTAAAGGTATGAACTTTGATTATTTATTTCTTTTCCCAAGCGTGCAATTAATTTCGATGGAGTCCACAAAACATTCTGCAAGAAACAGAAAGAAGAGGAGACGAATTACGAAATGGCAGACACCACTGGTTAAAGTAAATACTTATTACCCTAATTAGATCATTTTCATACCTGTTAATTAAAATAATTCTCCTCGATGTTTTTCTATCAACCATTTGGCAAATTAACAAGCATAAAAAAGATGGAATATGGAATATATAATGGTCGAATTATAATGTGAATTCATATTTAACAGAAGGAAGTAGATCTCATTCACATTTATACTTTTCTCTCAACACTTGCATTGTTTACTACATGATACAGTAGCTAAATTTCTAGCCAAAACCCATTATAAGCAGGCAATCTGCCTTGTAATTTAAATAATCCATCATTTGTTAAACAATACATGATTTCCCAGCATTAAGATTCACAAACAACAAAACTGGGTTAACATATACATTGAATTTCTCTTCAATTTCACTTTATTCTTTAGAAAATGTCAGTCATACTAAACTGAAAACGGTCTCTACAGCTTACAACATTTCAGAATCGATATCCAAAACAAGCAAGGCAGTTACCAGTGGAACAAAAAATCAAATCCACATAGAACAAGAAACATCAAAACCGAAGACTCGGAAGAACAGAATTGCAGATATAATAGAAATGAAGCACCATATATTCGGATCAAACCTTACAAACCCTAGATACAACTCTTATCTCTATCAAGAAAACCCAAACTCACCCACAAATCAACAGAGAACATTAAAGTAAAGATGAGCAAACATAAACCCAGAGAGAGAGAGAGCGAGGTAAAGTGTACCCTTTGAAAAGTCGCGAGGGGCGACACTAGGCAGATAGAAGGATTGAGCCGTTGATAGCAGCAGCAGAAAAGCGAAGAAGAAAGATTCTTTGATTCCTCGTTGCTGCTTCTGGGCTTCCTTTCTTCGCTTCTTCTTCTTCAATTTCTCGGGTCAATGTGGTAGCGTTCAAGGCTAGGAGATGAAGAAGGCGACGTGGAAGGGAAATCTGGAAACAAGAAGAGGGGGATTTTGGGGAGTGCGAATCAAAGCAAGAAACAAAGTAGGATTTTGGGGATTTTGCAAAGAGGGAAGATAGGGTTTGGAAGCAGCACTCAGTCGAGAGAAAAAGAAACAAATTGCCGAGTAAAGAAAGAGTAAGAGAAAGATAACATTCTCTAGGAGTTTTTAGGGTTCAAGTCTCAGGCTCTTAGCTACGGACACTAAATTGTAATTAGCTATGGACAGCCCGTGGCGAACAATTTTCACATTTTTTTCTTAAAATAATTTCTTATTTTAATTTTGCTTTCGTTAACTCTCCCACCCTTTATTAATTTTATCTGTTAAGAAGTTCGTAGTTATGTAGTAGCAAAGTTCGTAGCCGATGTAGTTCATAGCATAATCCGTAGCCAAGTTTGTAGCAAAATCGTAGCACTTTGAATCCTGCCAATTTTTCAACAAAAAAAAATTAATCCCACCAAAATAAAGTTGCCCGCGAATTATATTGCTACGACATTTGCTACAGACATGAAGATCCGTTGCATTTCCGTAGCAACTATCGTAGCTATTTTGTGTAGCAATTGAAGAAATTGGGCCAAATTTTTTTATCCTTGTTTTGGTCGCTTGTCTGTAGCAAAGTCCGTAGCTGTAAGTGATTATCAGCTACGGATTTGTTCGTAGCTAAGATTGTCCGTAGCAGAAGATCTATTTTCTAGTAGTGTCTCTGATATTCCTCCAAGAAACGATATCTGATGAAAGCATAATTGGTAAAAACATTCCTTCTATTAGTCGGCATATACATATCCACAATAACCCCATAATCGTTAAATAAATCCCAAATCTCCCTCCTAGAAACTCTTATGTCAATGTTACTGACAAAAACTGAGTGAAGGCTTAATCTCCAACGAAAAGACTCCTTGCTATGATATCGGGCCTTCCTCGATTCCGGTTGGAAGCCGGACCTACTCCGATCACCTCTCATCTCTCAGGTGGAAAAATTTAAGCCCGGTACGAAAAATCTAAACCCCATAACATTACTATATTTAATACGGATATACAACCTATTATCAAAGACTTTTTTGAAGTGAGAGTCATTGTTTTTTCCATATAATGAAGCCATATGATGTATTGGTTTTCTTTTCTTAAAGAATTCCATGATCTTCCAATTCCAACTTCCAAGCATACTCGTGAAAAAGAAAACAATGAATTAGTAGAATTTATAATGATTGCATTGCCTTTTCTCTTTTTGTTTTTGTACAAGTATTGCACTTCTTCATTAAAGGGTACCCATCCCAAATTAACTTCTTCTTTTTAATTTCTTTCTACATTATAAACTCTTTTTTAGTACAAGATGTTGAGATTTTAATATAAACGTGAAGACTTGAAGAGCTTAATAATAATTTCTTTCTTCTGGCAAAAAAAAAAAGAGCTATTTTTGCTACATGAGAACCAGAAAATTAAAGAGATAGACTAAGGCCTAAGCGATCCATTCCCAAGCCTGTCATCCTTCAGTAGATCAAGAACCTGAGGTGGGGGAACATCACAAATGGTAACCCCATATGGAGTCATGAGCCAAACCTACTAAGCAATCTGCACATCGGTTGCCTTCCCTGTAAATATGATGAGACTCTGAAATCCAGCCACCCTTGATTAATTCCAAGCAATCCCAAATCGAAGTGTAACTAGGATGAGAATCTAACAAATTACCCTTTAGGAAATTAACAACTGCTGCATCCAACTCCAAAATTAATGGAGAATAACCCCTCTCTTTTGCAAGTATCAACCCTTGTCGAATAATAAAGAAAGAAAGTTTTCTAAAAACAGAGATTACGGCCCAAAGAGGAAGAAAATGACTTCACATCCCATTAAAAGGTATATATTATGGACCGGAAAACCATCCAATAACATTCCTCTTTAAGTATTACTAGTACTCACTTCCACGTGTGTTACACGTGCATTGCACGTGACAAATCGTGATAATAATAGTAATAGTAATTATTATATTTAATAATTTAATTAGTATGAGATGGGACGATATATCAATCAATACAATAAAAACAGAATAACTAAAATATGATGATGATATTGAAAGAGATAAAATCAAGTCTTGGATGTGCTTCAAGCAGATGCGAGGGGTGTTACTTATCCCCATGGTTTTATGTTAACATAGCTGTTGTGATCTTTGTTTTTTCACTTTCGGTTTTATCCAAAAAAGGGCCCATTATCACAAAGGAAATCTGTCGGATCAAAAACAATGAAATTAAATGAAAAAGAAACAAAAATTTCATATATCAAAATTTTTTTAGCATTGCAGCAATTAAAAAAAAGAGAGCTATGCATGTAAACCAAATCAAATTTCATCAAAAGTAGATTTAGTATATTAAGAAGAAAAAGCTAGAGGAGGAGAGAGAGAAATAACTCATCAAATTTTAGGTTTCACGTACGTGAATTAATGTTATATGCTTAATAAAACAACTTATATACTAATAACAAAATTGATACAAAGAAGTAGAACTATAATAAATTTAATAATAATTTTAATTTTGCCAGTGTTAGTTTTAAAAGTTTATCCAATATAGAATTTCATCTGTGAAGGTAATTTAATCAAATAAAGTATGTTAAGAAAATTAAATTTAACCAAATCCAAATTTATGTAATGGTACTTTGAATCCAAATCTAAGACGTGTTAAGAAAATTATAAGAAAATTAAAATATTAATTGTATAATGGTAGTTTTAGAAATATGTTAGAAAAATAAGGTATAATGGTCGATTCAAAAGTTTTACAAAACTCGTATTTTTATATATAGTATAGATAGATTATTGTATTGATCTTCAAAGAAAATCGAAAGTCTAAATGTCTAATTGCAGATAGGGAACAGATTTGATTTTGAACAACTGTTCGGTTCCAGAGAAAATAACAGGAAACCAACCGAAAGAACCGACCAAATTTTTTTAGTTTTGGGTCATTTGGGTCGGTTTTCTCGGTCCAATCGGTACCTCGGTCCAAAACCGATTTAATATTCGGTTCCTCGGTCTTAAGTTCGGTCCCAAATTTAGAGAATCGAACCGGATCGAGAAACCGAATAGATATTTTTATATAATATATATTTAAAATATATTATATTATATTATATTATATATGTTTTTATTATATACTAGTTTTAGCTAATCACGTGCGTTGCACGTGGTGCAACGTGTTTAAATAAAATATTCATATGAAATTATGATAACATCTCTATTAAATTATGATAATTACACTATTTTTTATGATCACATTATGAAATTTTGATAACCTCCTATGAAATTTTGATAACGGTACTATGGAATTTCAAGAATCCTTTTATACTAAAATTTTTAAACTTTTTTATGAAATTTTGTTAACCTTCTTATGGAATTTTGAAGACCTTAATATGAAATTTTGATAACTTCCCAATGAAATTTTGATAACCAACACTATGAGATATTGATAACTTCCATATGATATATTGATTACCACTTTATAAAAATTTAAAACCTCCATATGAATTATTAGTAATCACACTTTAAAATTTTGATAATCACACTATGAAATTGTGATAACCTCGCTATGAAATTTTGATAAATCTTTCTATAAAATTTTAATAAACCTCCCTATAAAATTTTGATAACTTTCTTATGAAATCTTGATAATTACAAATTTTGATAAGCTCCTTATGATTTTTTGATAACCTCATTATGAAAATTTGTTAATCTCCCTATGAAATTTTGATTTACATACTATGAAATTTTGAAAACTAAACTATGAAAATTTGATAACCTTCATATGAAATTTTGATATTCTCACTGAATTTTGATATCCTCCCTGAATTTTGGTATCCTTCCTAAAATTTTGATTACTCCATCATAAAAGTTTAATAACCTTCCTAATTTAGTAACCATACTATTAAATTTTGATAACCACCCTAAAAATACCACTATGAAATTTTTGTAATCAGATTTTGAAAATTTGATAACCTCTTTATGAAATTTTGATAACATCTTTATAAAATTTTGTTGACCCCTCTATGAAATTTTGATAATCACATTATGTAATTTTGATAACCTCGCTTTGAAATTTTGATAACAACACTATGAAATTTTGATAATTTTCATATAAATTTTTATAATCATATCTTTATGAAATTTCGATAATCACTCTATGAGATTTGATAACCTTCTATCAAATTTTGGTACTCCTTATGAAATTAAGACTTTTATAACCTTTATATGAAATTTTGATAACCTCCCGATGAAGTATTAGTAACCTTCTAATGAAATTTTGTTAACCACACTATGAAATTCGTATAACCTCGCTATGACATTTTGAAATCTTTTCGATAACCTTTCTATAAAATTGTGATAATTAACCACCCTATGAAATTTCAATAACCAACCTAAGAAATTTTAATAACCTGATCCTATGAAATTTTGGTAACCACTCTATGAAATTTTGGTAACTACACTATGAAATTTTGGTAACCTCCTCATGGAATTATAATAACCAAAGTAAAATATTAAATTGATATAATGAAATAATTTATAATTAAAAAATAATGGAATAATTAAAAATATTATTTAGTAATGGCAATTTAGAAATATGTTTTAAAAAAAAGGTACAATTAGAAATATGTTTTAAAAATAAGGATACAATCGGAAAATATAAAGTTTCCCCTTATTCGTACTTTTATATATAGTATAGATAAATAAATAAAATTTAAAATATATTTTATATAAATATATTTAAAATATATTATATATGTTTTTATTATATGTAAATAAATAAAATTTAAAATATAGGTTAAATATATTTAGAGAACCAAATCGAATCGAGATCCTAAGAAACCGACCTAGTCAGTTTCATATCGGTTCCAAGTCTCCTCGGATTGGTCTTCGGTCCCAAAAATAATCCCTCGGTTTCCTCGATTCTGGAATAGAACCGATCCAAATGGATCAACCGAACTTATGTACACCCCTACAAAAGGAAATGGAAAGATTGAGAAGAGAAAAGAATTGTTCAAGAAAACCAAAAAGAAAAGTGGAGTATTGTTCAAAAAGTGTTATGTGTAAAACTGTGCTAATTATTGAAAAAAAAAAAACTGTGCTAATTAAAAAATCTTCCTTTTTTTTTCCTCTTAAAAGAAGTGTTTAACTCTAATGTTACAACATTTTATTTGTGTTTAACCCAAATCAATTTCGCTGCTTTCCTTTGATTTTCTCTCTTTCCTCCTGTAGGATTTATAGGAATTGAAAATGCAAAGCAAAATAAAATAAATAATGACAACTTTGCAAATTTTTATGGAATGAAATATCTACACATAACACATGTGACAGATTGAATATTCTTTACAACAGCATAAACATAATGACCTATTTCTATCTTCTAGCCTGTAAAGAGTTTTTTTTTTTAGCTTTTTTTGAGTATTCATTACAAACAAATGTGCAGATTTGATTTACTATTCTATTGGCAAAGTAAAACTATACTTAGGCTGCTGCAGGAGGCAAAAGGGGATCAAAGGGTAAAGCTTTATTCTGTTTCCCTTTCAAACGTGACAAAACCCAGTAAGTTATGCCTGCTGAGAAGAAACCAAAGAACCAAGCATTGTTGTAAATGACAACAAAAGCATTTGAAACTGAAGATAGAATCCCCACATTTTGCAAGAAACCTGGGATCACTGGCAAAATCCCAATCACAAGAGCTGCCATTGCTGCCAAATTGAAGCCTCCACTATAGTAATAAGCCCCATAAGGATTCAATGAATACAAATCCTTGATACTTAAATTCATTTTGTGAATAAGATAATAATCTACCAAAATTATGCCACCAATTGGACCCAACAATGCAGAGTAGCCAACTAACCATGTATATACAAAGCTCTCACTAGATTTGAGTAATCTCCATGGTTGAAAAGCAATGCCAAGTAAAGCAGTAAGCAAAGCTCCACTTCTAAAAGTAAACTTGGAAGGGCTAAGATTGACTAAGGCATTGGCTGGGGCAACAACATTTGCTGCAATGTTTGTTGTGATTGTGGCTAAGCTTATTCCAAGAATGGCTAGAATCATAGTTGAGAACCCTCCAATTTGGCCAAGAAGTTGAATGGGATTGGAAATCACTTGCCCAAAAATTACTTGAGTTGAAGATGTTACTGCTAGACCAACAAAAGTAAATGCCCCCATGAAAATTGGAAGGCCAGCATGACCAATAATTTGATCTTTTTGACTCTTGGCAAATCTAGTAAAATCAGGGATGTTAAGTGCAAGAGTTGCCCAAAAACTTATATTTGCAGTGAGTGAAGGGAAAAAAAGTGACCAAAATTGTGAAGAAGATAGCCTAGAGGATATGGATAACATGTGGCCTAAACCACCAGCTTTGACATAAGCCCAAATGAGAAGAATTGAAGTAAGAATGATTAAAATTGGTGCAGAATATTTTTCAAGCTCTCTAATTCCATCCATTCCTTTCCAAACTATAGCCAATTGAGCCACCCAAAAGGCAATAAAACAAGCAAATTCAAGAGGAGAAGTGCCAAGCCAAGGTAACAATTGAGATAAACAAGATTCTTTAATTGAATTTGGCAAAAGAAGGAAAATTGCCTCACCTCCAATCCAACTCTCTATTCCATACCAGCCACAACCAACCAAAGCTCTAAGCAAAGTAGGAATATGGGCACCATGAATACCAAAAGAAGATCTTGCTAAAACAGGGAAAGAAATCCCATATTTTGTTCCAGGGTGACCAGTGAGAATCAATGGAACTAACAAAATCAGATTTGCAGCAACAACAGTAGCAATTCCTTGCCACCAAGCCATCCCAAGATCAACAAGACTACCAGCTAAGTAATATGATGGAACCCCAACAACAAGACCAATCCAAAGACTGGCCATTTCCCACCAGTGGTAGTTCCTTTGACTAGGAACTGTGGGCTTGAGATCATCATTTGTGAGAGTTGGATCAGCTTCAAGTTCATCAAACTTGGCAGATGATGCCATGGGAGTCAAAATGGGACATCTTTTGGGAAATGAATGATAAATTTGAATCTGGGTAGTCTTTATTTTGGTAGTTCTCAATTTGACAGGTGAGGATAAAGGAGTGGGGGCAAATTGTGAAAGTTTTGTATTTTTGGATGGAAGGTTGGGATGGAGATGGAAGCTAAAGCACTGGGAAACCATGACTCCACCACAACAATCAAAACAACAGATTCAAATTTGAGGCTTAAAATCTGTGGGGTATCTGTTCTTTTTGGAGATATAAGATGAGTGGCTAGAATTGTCACTCTTATTTAAGCTTGGAAAAATGACATGTTCCTTGTTCTATGAGGTAACTTGTTGAAGATGATGAGCCAGATAAGATACCCAAGAATTTCTTCAATTAGTTGTATAATAATTATTGATTCAATAATGGACTTTGCGTGCCAATCAGATGGTTTGGAAATCTCAATTTGCTAATTGAATAATATATGTTGACTTATTATGTTGATGATTAAATTGTAAACAAAAATGGCCTAATAATAGTGACACCCAAACAAAGAAAATTTGTGTATACCCGAACTTTATTGAAACTATGCTATGCACATGTGTTGAAGTTTCCCTCAGACAATTATGAGAGAGCAAGGACAAGAATATTCATGTAGATGCAGTTTTTGTATTGTTCTAGTTAGTAAATGTCGATTGGGTTGTCGAGACAAGTCCTTAAATCAACTTGGAATCTTGGATAGTTGGATTTAAGATTATGGGCTCAGCGTCGAATCTAATTTTGTCCAGGGCCTAGACCAAATTGAAAGGCCCATTGAAGAATTTCATTATGAAAAGTTATTACCTTCAACGTAATGGTTCATAAGATAATTTTTAATTTTGTGGAATGAGATGTGTGGGTTGACATGATGATAAAGAGGTTGAAAAAGTCATCCAAAGACATGGGTATAAGGGAAAAAAAATTTCAAAACTCTAGAAAATTTGCTTCAATGGATTTGATCTTAACTCATCTAAGATCAAATCCAAGTTCTTACATGCCATGCCTTGCCTTGAGCAATGGTTCTAGTTAACTTGTTACTTAGTACTTACCATCCTCGTGGTATTATAACCATAATGCAATTTATGATCCTTATGGTAACTAGAATACAATATCAATTCTTTGTTTCAATTACTTTCTTTAGTCTAATTAAATTCTTGCAATTGTTTGATAAAATAATGGTAGGGCGGATTAATTGATTCAATTGATGGCATGAGACATGCTGGACTCTTTAGTATCAAATAAATAGTATAACTTTATTTTAAAAAATACCTCAATTCTCTGACTTGATTCAGCACCCGAAATCTAGAATGATTTACATTCAAGAATCTCTCAAAATAATTACTTTCTTAATATTTGTGATATGGACAAAATTGACGAATAATCTGTGACGGAGGGAGTAGTATGATAATTACACTATTAAGACATGACAAGCACTGTATTTCATGTGCGATGGATTCTGCCTGAAAATGGGATGGTGAAGCTGAATACCAATGGAGCAACAAAAGGGAATCCTGATGTTGCAGGTGTTGGCAGGTTGATACAATCTACGATTGGCTCTTGACTCATGGGTTATGAATTGCACTTGGATGTATGTTCGAATGTGGACGTAGAATTACAAGCCATTAGACGGGACTTGCAAGTGGCTTGGGATTGTGGTTATAGGGAGGTTATTTGTGAAAGGGATGCCCTTGTTGCAATCGATCCAATTCAAAAAGGTGAGGTTGACTTGACTCCCATCTTCTTGGTTGTCTTATTATTGATAAATATCCGCTCCTTGTTGAGCACAGGATGGAGGTGTGCTTTACAACAAACATATCGGGAAAGTAATTTTTGTGCTAATTGGTTGGCGAATGTTACTTGTGAACTAGATGATGATTTCGAGTTATTACCTGCTCCGCCTTATGGAATGTTGTATCTTCTGGATGATGATGATAGGGAGTCTCTTTCTCTCGGGATTGTACTCATAGCTAGTTGTTGATCCCTTACTTGTTTTCAACCAAAAAGAAAAGGAAAAATTTGTTACTCCTTGATTCTTTTTTATAAGTCACAATTTGGTCAAATATACTCCATCTTTGACCATTATTTATAGAAAAATATTTAAAATTAAAATTTAAAAAAATGTATCAAAAATTTATCTATACTATATATAAAAGTACGAGTTTTGAGAAACTTTTGAATTGCTTATTGTACCCTTATTTTTCAAATATATTGTCTTAAATGCCCTTGCTTAACTATTATAGTTTTATTCTACTAAAAACTCTATTTTTATTCAATTAAATTAAATCTAATATCTTTATAATTACTTTATTTTTACCAAAAAATTTGGATATACTAAAATTTTTTCTAATATACAATTTTATTCTACTAAAAACTCTATTTTCATTTAATTAAATCTAATATCTTTATAATTACTTTATTTTTATCAAAAAATTTGGATATATTAAAATTTTTTCTAATATACAATTTTATTCTACTAAAAACTCTATTTTCATTTAATTAAATTCAATATTTTATATAGTTTTTTTTATTTTTACCATTTTAATTTAAAAAAGTAATTGTGATTGACATTTTCTATCTGATAGTTCAATGTATTATGATTAAAAATTGTTATTTTCCTAACGTGTAATTATTTTATTTGACTTATAATTATTTTTTTCTTGATAAATACAATTTTGTTGTGGGTTTAAATTTGTTGTTTTATACATTGTTAATATTTTTATTTGTATGATTATTTTTTTCTTGATAAATACAATTTCTTTTGTTCCATTGATGGTAAAACCCAATATATATAAATAGGCTGGTCGGGTTGGATTTGGGTTCAGTTTCGGGTTAAGGAAATTTCGGGTTATACGGGTTCAGTTAATTTTTGGTTTTAGGTTGGGTTGAGTTTGGATCGCTCAAATGTCGGGTCATTTGGATTTAGGTCATTTTTGGTTTGGGTGTTTTTCGATTTTGGGTCATATGCTTCCAATAATTTTGGGTTTGAGCCTTATTTGTCTTTTCGGATTCTAGTCATTTAAATATAATTAATCTCGATTTAGGTAATTTCGGGTTGATCGAGTTCGGGTCATTAATGATTTGGGGTCAAATAATTTCGGTTTCGAATTGAGCGGATTTTTTGGTCGAATCGAGTTGGATCTGGTTCGGTTTCAGGCAGTCGAGTCGAATACCCACACTCGGATGAAATTTTGTCATCTCTAATAATATAATTTTTTTAGGACAAAATTAGTAGTATGCTTAAGATTTTAATCTTCATATAATTTAAAGTATCACGTGCAACGCACGTGGAAGCGAAGTTTACAAGTATTGTTTTAAAAAATTATTTTGGTTTATATTATTTTAAGAAAATTTGGTGAAAATAATATATATTTAACTTTTGTATAACTTATAATAAAGAAGGGAAGGAGTAGTTTTTCATACTTAAGATAACCATAATGCTATAGTTTCTTTGTTTCAATAGCCCTACAATAATTTTTGCCGACTTTTGCTGCCCAATGAATAAAAACTGCCGACTTTGAATAATTTTTAACAAATGAAAAAAGAAGTTTAATTAGAATGTCATGAAATTATAATTTCGTTTGGATAATAAACATTCTCAAAATTCCCCTTTGATTACGTGTGATCCTGCAATACCAAACAAGTGTAGGTTAGGTAACCTATCTTTTATATCTGGTTTGTGTTGATACTTGATAACATCAGCAGCATTGATTCAGGCTCCAATCCTTCAGAAAATCTTTTATATCTGAGCTGTGTTGATAACAATAACATCAGCAGCATCGATTCAGGCTCCATCCTTCAGAAAAGGCCAGAATTCAGGGGATTTTTTGAAAGGCTCAATGGCACCACCAAGGTTTTAAAAGCCTTAGCTATGTATACTTTAGATAATCTCTATAGACTTTTACCTAATTTTATCCGACAAAAACCCGTTTTAAAGCTTTAATTCTCCTTTTTATCCCATGGCGCCACTAATGGCAATTGGCAAATAATCTATAGTCCCATATGCTTTTCACCTTTTAAATAATACTATATATATCTTATAATTAGGGGACAGAGGAAGTACAATACATCGTTAGGTGAAGTTTAGTATAATATACATGTGATGTTTAAGAGTTAATATGTAATCTTTAGAGATTATATTTTAATTTTTACAAAATTAATTAAGAAATTAGATATATATTAACTCTTAACTGTTTGTAAAGTCTAAATTTTAAACTGATGGTGTATATTTTAGAATCATCCATAAATTATAATTTCAATAATTTAGGATAAGGGGTTCGAGTCGGTCCTTAACTTTTCTGAGTCATAAATGTATTAAATCATCACTAACTTAAAGTCGAGTGACACCCAATTTTAACTCTTCTAAAACATATAAAATTTGAATCCGAAATTAAAAGAAAACTGGCTCTAGTAGAATTTTATAAGTCTATGGCATAATGTGAACCTCATTTTAGAAGATCATATCTTCAAATCAAGCTACTCACCCTCCCATAATGCATTGCAAAATTGACACTTGCCCAATCATAAACCATACAATGTCCAATTCTGTCAGATTCTAAAGCCTGGAATGACACGTGTACAACAATTCAACTCGAAGTTGTTTCTCGAGTCCCATAATTGAAGCAAAAACCCAGCTTTGTTGGAACCACCTTGAGAGGACCAAAACATTTTTAGTTTCGTTTCACACACTACAAATCTGTCCATTTCTCCAGCTCAAAATTTTCCATTTCTTACATAAATATAAATATATAATACCAACCGAATGGTATTTCAAATTTTAATTAGTTTCACAACAATTGCAACAAAAATCCCATAACCCTTCTTAAAAAAACAGAGTCCCCTGAGAGTCCTGTTAATGATTAGCCATGGATTCCACACACGCGACAGCGCCGCCGTCAGGAGGGTCGTTTCTGACTCCACTGTTGATTTCCTTAGCCGGTGTTCTTGCGAGTTCGCTCGCCATTGTTGCTTACCATATGTTACTTGTCAAATACTGTATCAGAAGGAGAGAGCAAGATATTGGAAATCCCAGGCTTCCATCTCATATTGAAATTGGATTTACAAATGGGGTTGAAAAGAAAATCCTGGAAACGATTCCAATCCTGTCTTTTTCCAAGGAAATCGCCAAACAGCTTCATACGGATCAAACTGAATGTGTCGTTTGTTTGGTTGAGCTTGAAGAAGGAGACACTGTTCGTTTGTTGCCTGATTGCAAACATGTTTTTCATGTCCCCTGCATCGACAACTGGTTCCAAGCGCATTCGAGTTGTCCTGTTTGTCGAACACGTGTTTCTTCTGTAACGACAAATCCGTGCCTAAATCCGTCTCCAGAGGATGAAAACGGAGGGGAATTAAGGGTTCATCATGATTTGCCAGAAAGTGACGGACAGGATAGTGACGAGGTTGCTAATACGACGTCGTGTGGGGTTCAAATTCAATCGAAAACTTCGTTAAGGCATTGTGTTTCCCTTGTTTTTCCTGGAGAAACGAAGCCGAAACATTTGGTCACGGGATTGAGACGATCCTTGTCTGTGGATCAATTCTATATACTTATTAATTTGGCAGAAGAAAATTACGAAAAGGGTTCTTCTTCTGATGATGATCTTCCTTCGATTTCCAAGATCAAGAGTTTGGCAATGAGTAGTTCATGTAAGGTTCGGTCGATGAAACAGTTGGATCGAATGTCTTCATTGTTGAGGTCTTTCTCACACTTGCGAGTTGGAAGGAATAGCAATAGTTACGGAATTCTTCCCTATTAAGACGAAAAAAAGTTGTATTTAGTGTTTCCAATTGCTTCATAATCATCATAGCTTAATTTGTTTGTTACTTTTTAGCTGGGAATTTCTATATATTCTTTTAGAAGAAAATAATGGCATTGTTTTGCATGTTTGAATTGAATCTTACCTTTTGTCCCAAAAAAGAAATTTTAAATCTTCCCTTACTAGTCACTTACTTTAATTATTTGTTAAGTAAGAAGCTAGCCTAAAAATATTTGAACTGTAATTTTTCACATTTAGCTACTTGTGCATTGTTTTTTTTCTCTTTTATAATTTTTCACTCATGACTCATGACAAAAAATAGTCAACTAGTAAGAATAAGGTGAATTCGAAAAAAGGTTAATTAGTATTTGACTTATTAGTCTTTTGTACCTTAAAATATTGACCGAAGGACAATTTACTTCATAAACTAAATTTGAGAATTGAGACAATTTGTTCTATGAATTTTCTAAATTCAGGACAATTTGTCTCATACATCAAGGGATAAAATGTTTTGAATTTGGTAAATTTAGGAGGTAAAATGTTCTGAATTTGGAAATTCACGAGATAAAATGTTAGAATTTGAAGTGCATGAGACAAAACGCCATTGACGCACTAATTGAGGGAGGAAAAAGGCTAATGAGCCATATTTAGTCCATAATGGACAAAAGAGAGAGGGAAAAGGAAAAAAAAAGGTGATTATATGATACACCGGCGGTGTAAATTTTGGACTCCACAAGCGGGTTGTGGAGTTGACACATATCCCATTTTTTAATTATTTAAGTTTTAAATATTTCAATCTGGTCCCTAAGGGACACATGTCACCCTTCAGGACCCGCTTGTATAGTCTGCTAAACTCCACTGACGTGTATTGTATAATTTGCCAAAAAAAAAATCACTTTTTTTTTCTAATGATTTCATGATTTGTTGAGAGCAGGCCCATGGCCCAAAAAATAAGAGCCCACTAAGCTCTCTTAACGAGGGACACTTACGTCAGGTGCTATATATGATTTTCATTTTTTTTCTTTTTTCGGTGAACACATAAACAAAACACTTAAACATATTGCCAAAGAAAAGTAATTGTAAAAGAAAATTCTCTCTATGGTTTCAACTTCTATCAAAGAATATTATATTTTAATTTAAGATGCTTATAAAATATAAAGTGTTAATCCTTTTTAGGACAAAGAAATCCTTTGATTTGTTGTACAAAAAGTTTTGCATGAACCAAGAAGATCAATTGAGCTTGTCAAGAGAAAAAGAAACACTCAACTTTAATTTCTATAATTTCTCTCCCTTCTGGATTTTCCAAAGGTTCAAGCACACAACACAACACTAACTAAGAAAACTATGGATTTTTTTTTGGTTCGAAAACTATGGATTTCTTTTTTTTTTTTTTGTTTCAAAAACTATGGATTTGCTAACGAGTGTTACATTGACATTTTGTAAGGTTAAATTAGTTCTCATTCATAAAAATATTTTTATAGTAATTTGTAGTAATAATGGAGACGGAAAATTTACTTTAAATAGTAACCTTAAAAGTTCCATAAGGGTGTACTCGATGACAAAATCCTAAAATTACTATATGTATGTACAAATTTTTGAAAGTTAGGAGGAAAAACTTTTCTGGCCAAAAAAAAAGGAGGAAAAACTTTTATTCATGATGAAATCAAAGTATACATTACAAAAACCCCACTACTCTTTAAAATCAAGTAGACCCATATTGTACTCACCAGTGTTGGCCGCAAAAATCATTGTTAGGCTAAGCTATTGTTTAAATACCTTTGGAGCGTGCATATTTTTCTATAATAATTACATAAAGTAACAATAAATATTTTGAAATGCACCAAATTGTGCATGAAATACATAAACCATCTATCAATTCATATGTATGGCTAAATAATCAATTCAGGATATAAGGTTTGCCCCAAAATGCAATTTGGGATATAACGTTACAAAACAAGCAATTAAGGATATAAGGTTACGAAAATCGAGCAAATAAGGATATAGTCCGTTAGAGCTCCGTTAAATGATGACATGGCATCCACGTAATTTCTGACAATACACGTGTCATCTACGTGGATGCCACGTGGATGACACGTCATCAATTAACGGAGCCCTAATTGATTATATCCTTAATTGCTCGAAATCAAAAACGTTATATCCTTAATTGCTCGAAATCGAAAACGTTATATCCTTAATTACTTGTTTTGTAACGTTATATCCTTAATTGCTTGCGGTAGAAAACCTTATATCCTAAATTGCTTGCTTATCATCTATAATATAATATATTCATAAGAAAATAATTTTTTTTAAAAAAAATATTTAAATCACTTTTTATTGTATATAAGGTCTTGCTTTTTTTTTTCTTTTGGCATCATAAATAAGGCATTGCTTAGTAGCAAAATGAATGTATTCTTAGAATATATACTTTCTTTTTGTCCCTCTAATGGTGATAGAGATAAAATTGGGTTTAATACAATAATCTTAATAGTTAATGATCATTAATAATTGTTAAAATTAATATAAAAAATTACTTATGTAAATTTATTTATTACATAAATATTAAATTTGAATATTATTTATAATTATGTATATTTATTTTACTTTAAAATTATATTTAGTTATTCTCTTTTAATGATATACTAATCTTCACCTCCACGTGTGCTGCACACCATATTGAATATAATTAATAATTAACTTAATTAGTTATTAAAAATATGTTTATTTAATGATTATGTAACTAATTTTATCTTATAAACTTTAAAGTAACGATAATAATATTTTATTAGCTTATATTATAATTGGGTTGGGTCCAAACCTACCAAAAGATCTCCAATTTTTTAAAATTAAAATGGTAAAAGAATTATTTATAAATTATTGAATTTAATGAAATAAAAATAGAGTTTTTAGTAGAATAAAATTATAAAAGTTTAAACAATGTCATTTAAAAAATATATTTAAAAAGTTCCAATATATCAAATCTAAGTTTTGCAATTAAAATAGTAAAATGGTAAAAATAAGAGATTAGATTTAATTAAATATGTTTAAAATTATTGTTCGTGTGAGTGAATTTCAGTAATAGGAATTCAGTAATGGAGATGTCTATTTTATTTGTTCGTAATCTTTAAATTTTGAGATTTTATTCATATCAATAAATAAAGTTATGAAATTAGGATTATTATTATTATTATTATTATTATGAAAATACGGGTTGCTTTTAATTAAGAATATGTCAAATACTCAATTTAGGATATAACGTTTGTTGCTGCAAGCAATTAAGGATATAATGTTACAAAACAAGCAATTAAGGATATAACGTTTTTGATTTCGAGCAATTAAGGATATAACGTTTTCGATTTCAAGCAATTAAGGATATAATCAGTTAGGGCTCCGTTAATTGATGATGTGTCATCCACTTGGCATCCACGTAGATGACACGTGTATTGTCAGAAATTACGTGGATGTCATGTCATCATTTAACGAAGCTCTAACGGACTATATCCTTATTTGCTCGATTTTCGTAACGTTATCTCCTTAATTGCTTGTTTTGTAACGTTATATCCCAAATTGCATTTTGGGAGAAACCTTATATCCTGAATTGATTATTTAGCCCATATGTATACATTTTTGCCAAACCTTTCTAGCTACTTCTTTGACTTTTCATTATGGTATACTTCCCCTAAGTTCAAAGAGGGTGCTCTTGAAAAGTAGTACTCTACTACATTTATTTTATCACAGTTATTGAAAGTTGAAACATATCAAAACTTGAAAGTGAAGAAGATCAACAAACAAAAGAATTGAAAGAGGTCTTAATTGAATTTGGGTAAAAGTCACAAGAGAAAGTTGATTAGCTCCCATTACAAAGAATATTAGTAAACAAATAAAAAGTAGTTTCTTTTATGTGAACGGCCCATGTGGTTGGTGGACCCATGAAAACTATAAAACGGACTCCACAAAGACTTAAACTTTTTTCTTTCTTTCTTTCTTTCTTCCTTTTTTCAATTCAATTTCTTAATACAATTGTACACCTTGCAACTATCAATAATAACATTTCTCCATTCTTGCATTATTGGCTTCTTTTGATCTTTTTGAGAGATAGGGGAAGAGATTTGTTGTAAATGGGACCCAAATCCAAAAGCCAAACTTACTTGCCCTTTTGTTTTTTTAGGACTCCCCTAACCAAATTTTGATACCCTACAAACCCCATTAGTTAGGACAAAGTGTACCCCAAAAACAAATTGTGAAATATTGTATAGTACTAATTGGTGAGCTTGAAACAATGTTTTTACTTTTTATGTGTTGTTTTTGGCTTTTAGGACCCAAAGGGTGCCCTATGAGGAATCCCTTTTCTTCTCCTTGCACTTGAAGGAGGTGGGGGAGGCGTAGGAGGGTAAATGTCTTGTTGTGAACCTTCACGCAATTCTTCTTCTTCCCTTGAAATGCCTTCTCTTCTACTATCCATTAATCCCTCATTCTTAGCCTCTAAGGTAAAACTTGCATTCCCATTTCTCTTTATTCCTACAAGCTATAAGTTAATACATATATTAAAAGAATAAGAATTCACAATTTTACTAAACATGAAAAAAAAAATATCATACAATGTGGGATCATGAGAATTAAATACAACCCATCATTTTATAATTGATGATGGAAAATTGATAATGATGCTGATGAATGTGGTGGTAGTTGTGATGGTGATGTTTTTTTATATCTATGATGATGATATACATTGATCATGATATTATGCATGTTATAAATTGTTAAATGATAATATATGTGACCATATATTGATGATTGATGATAATGAGAAAGAAAATATATACTATATTACACAATGTGATGAAGCAATAGGAAAAAAAAAAAAGGTAAAATTAAGAAAAATGATAATATATGTGACCATATATTGATGATTGATGATAATGAGAGAAAATATATATTACACAATGTGATGAAGCAATGGGTAAAAAAAAAGGCAAATTAAGAAAAATACTAACCTTACATCCCAAAGAACAAAAACGAAATGGGTCCAAAAGGCTTCTTCCACAGATTTCACAAATATGAGCAACTCCTTTTCCAGATTTGGGTTGAGGCCTTTCATTCAGAAATAGAACCCTGGCACTGTTTATCACATAAGTTTGTACCCCACTTATATCCAACACCTTTTGAATCTCTGAAACCCTCACTACATCATGATATGAAGATCTCCTTATCTATACACATTCACCCATTCTCACCAAAATTACTATATTTATATTATACATTATTCAACAAATAAAATAAAATAAAATATCATCAAAATGCTGAGTTTTAATCTCACTTACCTGAATTACTTGATGATCTTTGTGTTTAGAAGACCGGCAATAAAAGCAAAATGCATCCCCATTACAGTCTAAACAATACATATTACATTCACCCCTTGCTGCATCTCCATGTGTTCTGCAAACTCTGAAAAATGCTGTGCTTAGTAATGACTCTAGCCATGGTGGCACCGCCATTGTTGCCTGCAACTTTAATTTCCCCAAAAAAGAAACTTTAATGAGAACCCAATTGGAAGAAGAAGAAGAAAATTATGGGTATGGCATTATAATGGAAATGGGCATTACCATTTGTTGAGAATTTTTGCAGCAATGGCAATGGGGAAGAGGAAAAGTTTGAGTTTTGGGATCAAAAGATGCAAAGAGAGAGAGAGAGGAAAGAAGAAGGGAAAAGAGAGAGAGAGAGGGCTTAAAACGAATTTGCAACTTAGAATTCAACAACAAAACAACGCCTGGACTAAAGGGTTAAGGGGACAAAGAAGGGCTCATAAACTAATGCTGCAAAGTCTGGGGTGGTTTTGACGGCTGAGATCCGTCGTGGTGGCTGAAGTTTATCCTCAGCCGTCGGATGGATAGACAAGGATGGCTTTGGCGCTTACGCTACTTTTGGTTCTTTCTCTTGCGTCTCTAACGTAGGCACAAGGTCGGGTCGGCCCCCTTAGCTAACGCAAATCAATCAGCCCATTTCGTGATTATAGCTGTTCACACAAATTGATCACCACCTAACTTTGTGCCACATGTGCAGGATTCCCACGTGGCTTCATCTTGACGGTCTGTTTTAAATTAGTGGGCCCACTAGTCTTAGTTTCTTTCACTTTGATGAGATGTTTTCTTTCTTTTGTTTTTGTGAAAAAAGGAAGGGAAAAAAAAAAACTGAGTAAAGTGATGATGGATGACAAAATTGAATTGAGAGATAATGGCCAATGATGATGGCCTTTTCACAAAGTTTTAGGATTTTTAGAAATTAATTTGGAATCAACCAACTATAATAATAGTATAGCATTTTAATTACTACTAATATACTAATGTTTTCTTTCCCAAGATTTTTTTTTGGGTTAAATTTGCAAGATCATATGAAGAAAACTTAATTTAGTTGCAAATTAACCCTTTAGAAATCTTTAATATTTTGAAAAAAATAATTAAATTCATGTGTCACAACCTCATTAAATTAAAGTTCAAGGTGTCAAATTAAAATGTGTACAATAGTCAATTCTTTTTGCTGATTAATTTGACTGTAAAATCACATGTTCAACCTATAATAATGGAAAGGAGACATGAGTCGCATATGGGGCACATCAACCAAAGAACAAATTGAGGATATAACTTTTCCTTAATTCAAAAACAAAATGGGAAACATTGCATCTTTTTTTTATTTGTTCTCTCATCGTATGAATTCACAATCAAAATGACCTTTGTGTATATAATACAAAAATGAAAAAGTTTTAGGCAGGAAGCCCTATCAAAATGACATTAATTCATTTTCAAATTGAGAAGGAGAAAAATTAAAGCATTTTCAATAAATGACTTTCTTAGAATTGAATCTCTCAATCTTATCTCCATTGTTTACCATATCAATTGAGTTGATACAATATTCAAATTTCATTACAACGTGATAATTCATTATAAGGCCAAACATCCAATGAAGTATAACAAAACAAATAAACTATATATGGTAATAACTACTATAAACATATAGTATATATCAACAATTCCAGCATAAAACTGTGCACATAACCCACACACGTATGGTGAGATTTGAACCTGAAATTTTGCAGTTCATGGAACATGCACCTTACAGCTTACCATTCAGGTGATTTAAAATGAGATTTAGACTTAGATAAACAATGACCCTTAGCTTATAATAAAGTGTAATCCAATGTATATATAATAATATTTAATAACTTCCTAGAGTGATAGTTTATATATGGCATTAACCAATATACCAAGCTGTTTAAATCATTAATTTATCTAGGGTTGCCGGCAGCATAGTGTTTTTGGGTGGGTTCCAGGCTTCCAGCACTGCACAAAGAAAATGTCTATGGATTTAAATCATTCATATTATGCTCCATTAAGGTATGACAAATTACATAATGACATTGTTTAAGTTAGAATAAAAGATTCATAATCTTCATAATTAATATGTAAATGCCGATCGATCACTATAGGTATCAGAATCTTATATTTCCAGCATTAGAAAATTTAATTTAATTTATATGAAATCATATGATTGATATATAGACCTATATATATATATATATATATATCCATCTAAAAAAAGACCTATATATCCATCCACTAGTCTATAGAAAAGAAAATTTGTTTTTGTGATAAATGGATCCAGCAGCAAAAAGCATGTTGAATTCTGTTAAAGAAGGTCAGCTTTTTTTAACAAATTGTGGAAAAGAAACATGTTAGAGAAAACTTTGAGACAAATGTGAAAGAAAAATACTTTAAATTAGGGTTTTGTACTTTGAATATAGGGAGGCTTCAAAAAATAGAAAAAGCAAAATTTCCTGTGTAAGAAGAAAAGTTTGAGAGAAAGGTAGGTATGGATTATGATGGGAAACGGATGCGAATTATGCGGTTAAATGTGATCCAAAACTTTATGCCTAAACAAACAAGCTATCTAAAGAGGAAAAGAAAAAAAGAAAATTCCCACAGAATAACAGCACATTTTAAGGACTTGTCAAGAAATGCTTTTCTTCATGCGCATGTTTTGAAGGTGTCTTACAGAAAAGGGAAAAAAAAAGTATGAATACAATGTGAGAGGTGAATTAATCAAATTACTTAATTTAAATTCGGCAATTTAGACAATGATTAGTTTGTAACAACTAACAACAAATGCATGATTGGTCGAGATTAAAAGTGATCTTTACCGGCAAGGACAAGAACACCAGTTTGATTTTTGAAAATACTTCGATTAGATTGAACTAGTGATTAGTCCATTATTAAAATGAATTGTAAGTTATTATATCATAATAATTTATTAGAAGTGGGTTATAATCCTTTTCTTTATTGTTGTTATCTAAATAAATAAAAAATAAATTATAATTAGTATGTTATTTAGGGAAAAACTTTGCCAAAGGGGCAAATGTATCGGATCATAACTAATAATAATTTCATGGATGCATATTAAACTTTACTTTATAAGCTATTGTAACTTTGCCATTTCATTTGCTCGACTTTTTCGTGAGGTGGCAAAAAGTGATTGGTTCAATATGCAGAAAAAGTTGTAAATGGGATAGCTTTTTGGTGTAGGAATCAAGGCTGGCAATATATGGGAACGTGAATCATAGCAAGCTCTTTTTAGTTGTAAAATCATAATGTAATAATAAATATTAAAATTTTGCATGTTGTGTTATCTTTGATTATAATCCATCCATGATCCAATCATAAAATGTTCATGTTACCTTTAGAATCTAGTGTTAAAATCAAAATTAATTCTACTATGAGTTTCCGGCATATCATATGGAGCCACATGGCACTTAATTTTAATGTTTTCAAGGGTTGATTGAATTTTGATTATAATTCTATATATAGGAAGGCATAAAAGCAAGAGGATGTGTCAAATTATATGTAGGCTCATGACCTTCGAACAACCAAGGGTGTGACTTTGATTTAGACATGAGAGAGGCAATGTACCACTAAAATTTCATGATTTTTCTCTGCATGGAGCACTAATTAATGTAGTGAACTATATCTAAGGACATTTCATTCTCTTTGATTCGATGGCTTATTAATGTTTTTGATAAAAATAAGACAAAATTTATTACTAATTATAAAAATCTATTTTTCGTGGTAAGGCGGTCTTGAAAACCATTAAATTTCATATCCATATATATAATTAGATTTTCTAAAAAGAAAAAAAATTCAAAGGTATCTCAGATCTTATCGATACAAAACTAATCCCTTTCCAATGGAAAACACATAAAGTTAGAACTTGGAATCAATACCCATTTATGTTCGAATTTATAAATCTAAGTTGTTGTTTTATGAAGATAAGAGAGATTTGGATGAGGTTATATATAAGATGAGAGTTTAATTTCATCAAAGTCAAGTCAACTATATACATACAATAACTAAAACTTGGTATCAAAAGAGAAAAAAACTAAAACTAAATGTTTAAAACTTTGGTGTTATCATTTTTAGGCAAATTATACAATACACGGTCACCATCAGTGGAGTTTAACAGATTACGCAAACGAGTTCTAAAGGGTGACATGTGTCCTCTAGGGACTATATTGATATATAAAACTTAATTAATTAAAAAAAATGGACATGTGTCAACTCCACAACCTGTTTATAAAGTCCAAAATTTACACTGCCGGTGTATCAAATAACTACCCTTATTTTTATTGTTTTAGGAACATAATTTAGTACTATTGTTTTTGTTGCTAAAAAAAATACTATATTGTTTTTAACTTGACTTTCAAAAACTTTTTTACTCTTTTTTTGGCCAAAAAAATAGTAATGTTGATTTTCGTTGCTTGTTGGAGTAGGGTTGTTTGAGGCTGTAATTAATTTCCAACATTTCAAGATGAAGAATAATTAAAATGTAGACATGATAAATTATCTTTCACACCCACCACGAAGTTGAGAGGAAATTGAGCTCTCTCTACAAAATTTGAGCAACTAGTAACTATTTTTAAAGCAAAATGAAAAATCGTTTTATGTTGATTCATTTTTTCTTCTTCCTACAATTGGATTTGGAAACCCATTTCCAAGCTTCAAAAGCTCATTGAGCTGTGTATCAATGTGTCCATTTCTCAATGAAAAGAAAGGAGAAAAAAAAAAACCATGTGGTCCTCTCTCAAAAAGGATGTCTCTTCCTTAAAACAGGGCAACTTGAAGAGACCTTTCAACTTATTATTATTGCATTATTGTTAGTTACAAAAAATTGAAAAGAAAAAAAAATCACAACTTCTCGATTATTCTCATAACAAATGATGACAAATCTATTAGTCTATTACACATGAAAATGGGTAAAGGTGAAACCATGGTGGTCTACAATGAGCAAGAAAATTAGACCCGATAATTCGTGTTCTGACACGATACGACACGAGATACGTTTAGTCGTTTTCGTGTTTGGTTTATCGTGTTTCGTGTCTGAATCGTGTCGGACACGATTAAGATTATCGTGTTTCATGTCGTAATTGTGTCCAGACACGATTAACACGTTTAAGACACGAGTGATACGCTTTAATTAATAGGTTAACACGATGACACGAAAAACCTGTTACACGACACGTTAGACACACGTAATTAAAACCATTAAATAACTTATATTTTGAATTTCTAATATACCCAAATAATTATTATAAAAAAATATATTCAATTATCTTTATATATATAATTATATATATAGTTTTTTAAAAAATATATATATATTATATAGTTTAGTTAATTGAAATATTTGAAAAATTATATCGTGTCAAACGTGTCATGTCGTGTCAAGACCTATTACACAGTTTTTTTTACAGTAAAAAAAAGGGTCTCTTGGTGGGCGTCATCGACCCTAGGGGCTCTAAGTCTCCCGCTCCCTCTTAAACTTCGGTGACTCCATGGCGAGGAGCACACAAGGTGGAAACAAGTAAGAGTCTATGTGAGAAAACTCTTGCATTTACTCAGACTCGAACCCATGACCACACTTGCAGCAAACCTTACACTCGGCTTCCTGTCACTAAGCCACCCCCACAGGGACTGACCTATTACACAGTTTAATCATGTCATGTCGTGTCGTGTACCGTGTACACGTTTATAAACAGGTCTCGTGTTCGTGTTTGGATTTCGTGACACGATTATTAATCGTGTCGTGTTCATGTCATGCCTAATATGTGTTTATACCCTATGTAAACACAACACGAAACACGAATTGACAGGTCTAAAAAAATTGAAGTAAAAATGAGAATTTGATTTTTTTTTTTGGATGGACCACACCACCGGCATGAATGAATCTTATCTTAGTAAACTGATGAGATTTTATTCTTATGAAAAATCCCTTCACATAAAAGTACAATTTTTGGCATGTGGTAAGTAAAGTACTATATATCCCCCAATACAAAGGACTTCAGCCGTCTATTTGAGTTATAAAGTAAACTGACTGGGTCTATTTCTGACAAGATTTTGTGATTTGTCCATGCCAATGTCCTCTCTTTTTTCTTATAGATTTTCAACGGTTTAGTTCTTTTCTGCTTTAGGCGTCACCATTAGACTAAACTAGGTTTTTCACCATTTCAGGATCTCTTTCTTGTCCAGCACCAGCAGCATATATATTAATATTATGCCTGCCTATAGTAAAACCAGTTTGTAGTGCATTTGCAATGGTAAGTCGATCCAACCCTTTTGGAGATTTTTATTACAAATCCATTTTTTGTGGATTTTCTCGGATTTACAAGATTATTTACCTAATATGAGATTGTGAGAACTCAAATTTGAGTATCTAAATATCTTTTTTTTTTTTGAAGAAAAGTATCTAAATATCTAATTCTAGTATTCCACTACAAATACTAACCCTGTCTATACTTACGCAAAATATAAAAGAACCCCCTTAGTTTTAGTGGATATATCTTCAACATCCTCATTAAGTGTTAATATATGAAAAGTTCAAAACTAATAGCAATTCCGGGTCAATGGTAATGAAATTTGATTTTGTAACCTTTTCATTCATCATTGCATCATTTTCAATTGATAATTGCACCTGCCATGAAACTAATATCTGTATGTATTAGTCATCTTAGCTATGTCTTTTAATGAGAAAAAGATATTCTCAATCATTATTAGACCGAGACTAATCGAAAGTGTGAAAAATTAAAAATTTTCAAACAAATGGTTCCTTAGAGATTGAATTTATTTCATTCCTTATGACGGTGAAAACCGTTTATCACATCAACCAACACTTATTCAACACTTATTGGTAATAATCTTATATATATGATAACATTACGCAATTAATTCTTAAAACCAAATTTGTGAAATTTCTTAGTATTAATCCCTTGCTATAAACTAGTATTAGGAACTTATTAAAGTCAATAGTATATACTATTATATAAAGCATTAGTTCCTCAACCAATAGTTATTCCCATCACTTATTTAATCAAAATTATGAGTTAGTATAATATAATTAACAATCTATCTAAAAGGAAGTAATAATTGTTTTGAATTTAGGAGCTGTGGGTATTTTGTGAATATAATATCTAAGTGGGAATATAAGTTCCACCAACTAACACGTTTGAGTGGTTCGGATGTTCACATCAATAGGTACTTAGGTGGGCAATGCCCAAAATTGACATAAATTAACACTTTACTTGAAGATATTTTGAATTGAATTCAGTAGGAAATTTGAGAAAGACTACAATCTCTTCTCACAAAACAGGTTTCACTAATCTTATTTTACATCGATACGACTCAATTTCAAATTAATTAGGATCTAATATGATTACTTGATACTTATTATTGATATGGCAGCAATGGCATCTATTCCTTTTTTTTTTTTGGAAGCCATGGCAATGATGAGGCATCTATTCATTCATCAAGAATTTGTGGGTAACAAGGTTTGAGTTGGGTAAATAGCTTCATAGGAAGTCTCAAAACGCAACTGCCCCTGTTGCTAGACTCACCTACCATAACCAGATACGTCACACGGGTCGGATCCGGAGTAAAGCCCGGATATAAGGTAGGATACCAAAAAAGAGAAAGTCTCAAAACCCAAATTGGGCCAAAAAATTATGCCACATTTTGGTGAGTCGGATAAAATCAAAGGCCCATAAATATTGGGCTGTTAAAAGATGCCCAAGATGAGCATTTTTGGGAGAACTACATATTATAAAACAAATTTCCAGCCAGGTCCAAAGAAATTTTCTCACATTTTCCAGGTTGCTTCCTCGGACGCGTGTCGAAATCCAATAAAAACCATCCACGTTAACGACGATGGTTAAACTGGAAAATTAAACCGAAGTCGTTCTTCTTTCGAACCCAAAAGGCCAAAATTCTCAAAAAAAAGAGTCGAAACAAAAGATTTCCTTACCCTCGAAGAAACAACTTTGGTGTAAGACTCGATCAATCAAAACTTTTTCTTTTTTCGTATTATTGGTTTTGGTTGATTGGGTTTTTATATCGATTACCCCAAAGATCAAGAAGGCGCTCTCTTCCTAGCTATGTTCAAGTTCTGGTACTTTTCTTGAATTTAACTCTTTTTGATTAATTTTTTAATTTATTGATTAATTTTATTCTATATATTTGAATTTCGGTATTCGGAGCCTAATTTCGGTGCCTGTGAATTTTGATTAATTTCACTTAGATATGTGATTTTGAGTTTGTATAGAATTTCTATGAGTTTTTCGGGTTTGATTGGTTTTGGGAGGTTATTATACAGTTCATTCTAATTTAGTTTGAATTTTATGTAGTTTTGATATTTAGAATCACCTTTTACTTTCTCTTTTGTGGTATTAAGAGGCTGTTTGATTATATATATGTATAAAAAGAACCTACTACTATTTATGCTGGCAAACAATTGGGCTATTGTAGTTTATGTATAAACTTGTTTTAGTTGGAGGGTTTGATTTTATTTCTTTGATCTGTTGTTTAAATAAAACAATAATGTGAGGTTTGTAAACATGAAAGAAATGAAGCGGCTGTAATGTGAGATTTATAATTGCTTATCAATGATATTATCTTCAAAAAGTTAGATTCAAGAATGGGAATTTCTTACTTGATTTACATGTTGGAGTCAGTCAAAAGTTTGTAAATGGTGCATGTATGTTTCATGCTATTTGCCTAGTGTGTGCACCATGTGTTGGATATCAAATTGGCGGTAGCAGCGTCTATGCTTTATAATGTAATTCTGTTATTTTTTGAAGTTGTGAAGGTCCATGAATTGCATTTTTGAATGTGGGGTCAATTATGGGCTTAGTTGTAGTGTAGTGTCAAGTGTGCTTGTGCAACGACCATTGAAAGTTAAACATGATTGTGATCATTTTTACCTTCATTTGGAGCCTTTTAACTTTCCACTTCTATATGAGTTCGGACTTGTATTTTGGCCTCTAAAACTTTGGTCATGTTGCAGGGGTTCACAGGAGCAACAAGCTCAGCCACGTCCACAAGAGGGTTCTTCACATTCCTGGTATTCTCATTCTGTAGGTAGCTCCCCTAGTTCTTCCCGACCTACTACACCAGGTGGCAGTGCTTCTAACAGCTTCAATTTACAGAGGCCTGCAGACCGCCCACATTCCCCTTCGCCTGTTTCGCCTGCTGAAGCTGCAGGAATTATTACTCTTTTAAAGGACAAGAGGTGAGCTCTTACGGTTCTTGCACTCCATCTTGCTCTTGGCAATCTTCCTATTATAACCAAACTTTTAAAATTCTATTGCATACGCACTGTTTTTATGCTGTAATATGCTCATTTATTCATTTGCCAATTTTCTGTCCTGATCATTTGTTTTTGTGGCTTCACAAATGTTGGGAAGTTAATCCAGGAAAAGTTCTTGGTTTTCATAAGAATGTAGCTCACAATTCCTAATTATTTTCTTGTTTTCTTAGTGTTGATGAATTACGGAAGCTATTATCTGACAAGGATGCATACAATCAGTTCTTACTATCGGTGGACCAGGTTAAAATTCAAAATAATGTGAGTTGCAATATTGTCCTATTTAATTTGACTCACCTTTCCAAATTGTCTGTCCTTTTGGCAAAATGTCACATGTTCTTGGTTCTTGGCCTCATGGCCTCTGAAGTCTGATGGTTTGGCTTTTTGGGCATAGTATAAACAGCATTCTGGATAACTGATGGGTTTGGTGGGACTGATAGGAAATGGACCTGAAAATCAAAGTCTAAGAGGATAACGGCTGTTTTGGTTCATATTGTTAGTTTTCTGTGCTGAAGTTGCTATGTCAAATGTCCAAATGCTGATGATTGTCTTATTATTAGCACACAGATGCATAGCAGTAAGGAGCTGGGGTGTCATAATGTTGTAGTTGTCTTGGAAGTTATTGGGACTATGTTTCTGTTTATTAGGGATAGTTCCACAATGGTTGCTGGAAGATTTGCATATGCAGATCAGGACCATCTAAAGGACATGGAAAGGAAGAATAACTCTAAACACCAAGGAAAAGATGTCCTTGTGGTTGTGTTGATCTTGGAGATAGTCTTATTCTTAATTCTAACTATGATTGAACCAATAGTTGGTTCCATGGATATACTACTTTATTTTTCATTCTGATATGCTTTTAAATACGAGCACTGTTATCACTAGTTAGGTCCTTGCTCTCTGTTCTATTTAATGTTAACTGTGCATACTGTTTCAGTTCCCTTGTTGGTATTGTGATGCGGTTGCTCTTTTAGCTATCTGGTTCTCGCGATACTGCTGAATTAATGCAACGAGAAAACCTTATTTTTCATTATTGTATTTTTCATCATTTCTTTGGTTTCTTACTCTTTCTTGATAACATTTTACCAGATAAGAGATGAACTTCGCAAGGAGACTGTACAGCTTGCCAGTGAGTTCTTCTATGACAATAATGATAGTTGTTTAATTCATAAGTAGAAATGTGCATAGTTAGACAATGCTGATTTACTTTTCTTAATCACTAGGGAACAATTTGGAAAAAGAACCACAAATAATGGAGCTAAGAAACCAGGTGAGATTTTTGGAACATCTTATTTTCTGTTTTGTCATGTGTTGATGTTAGTTTATCGTGTTAAAGCTCTTTCTTCTTTTTGTGCAACCCCAGTGCCAAATTATCCGGACAACTGAATTGGCAGCAGCTCAAGAAAAACTAAATGAGCTCGAAAGACAGAAAGAAGAGACTCTGAAGTTCTACTCACCCGCATCATTTGTCCATAGGCTTCAAGGTATGTAATTACTGATAACGTATTCCTTAGTCACAGTTTTGAGATCCTTGACACAGAAATAAAAAAGATAGCCTGTCATCTTTGCAGATGCAATGAATGAGACTGAAGAGGAATCGGAGAAGGTGAACGGGCAGCTCCTTGATAGGGAGATAGATCTAGCGACTTTTGTTCAGAAGTACAAGAAGCTCCGAACTACTTACCATCGGCGAGCTCTCATTCATCTTGCGGCTAAAACATCTCCAATTGGATGATGAAAACTGAAAAGACCTGGAGATTGTAATTGATTGTATACCTTACTATTACGAGGGTTTTGCTTGTTTTTTGATGTATGAAATTTATATGTTTAACACTTTGATTTTAGGCCAAAAGCCTAAATAAACCTTGGAACTTTTTCCGATCAATTAAATCCATGTAATTTTTGTTGTTCAGTTTTATCCTTTACCTTCTTTTTAGTTTTAGCTTGGATTGAGAAAAATGAATAGTTATCCATCTATACTCCTTTAAATGATATTGAGCTTAATTAATAGAATCTCAACAGGAGCCTAAGTGCATATGCTTGAATACATTCTAAAGAGAAAAGAAGACAAAAATTGTAGTATTATTCTTACACTTGGGACATGGATTAACTGAACTTGTATTGTATGTAAATAAAGGGACGAGAGAAAGACCTAGTAAGAATGAGAACCAGGCAAGAGTTCCCTCTTACTCAACTGTAGACTACACCAAGTATAACTGTGTTTCTGGTTTAAGAGAATTATGATGCGCCTTACAAGTACATTATGAACTTGTATAAATTGAGAACTAGTTCTAACATTTTCAATCCTATATCTATGAATATGAAAACAACACTAGAGAGGTGGAGATCCTAGTTATTCTTCTAGGCGAGCTATTTCTTTTTCCCATTTCAGTCCAAACATCTGGCGACCAAAGGGAACGATCAGATTATACCGGAAAACCTGCAATCAAAAGATACCCTTTTCATTCACTTGAGACATATTAAGCAGAAATGGGACACTCAGTCCATATGGAAAAGAACAAATTACAAATGCTCAAGGTGAAAGTTACCTTATCATTAATGTCCCGCAGTTGGAATTTCAATGCTTCAGAACACTCAATCCATTTCTCATGATCTCCATTGCATTTTCTCTCCCATGCTTTCTTCAAGGAGACTCGCCATTCGGATACTTTACTCCTTATCTCCTTGTTAAGTTCAACCCACTCAGGTGCACATCCATTCTTTGAAAGGATTCTATAGAGGGTGTCTTCGGCTGGATCCGCGTGAGGATTTGTGTTAAGGTTAAGCGGTTTGCCTTTTCCTGGTAAATTCTCAAACTGACCCTCTTCCATTGAATGCCATATTCTTTGTTCAACTACATTGATAATGTCAGTCTCTGACCTGTCCATAACAATCATATGACAGAACATTTTTACTTTTTTCCTCAGTAAAGAACTCAACTACAGTCCTGCTATAACAAAGTAGAGACAAATTTGAAAAATAACCCCTTGAAACTAACCAAGTTAACCTGAATGTGAATCATTCATTTGAGTACATATTATGCATCTTTCTCTAAATTAACAGAGGCAGATTATGAATTCACCATAGCTACCTCTCAGTTAAGAGCATATGACAGACCAAACTGAGCAATTTTTAAGGTTCCAAAGCATAGAAGCAATCTCATTACAATATTAGGCCAAGCAGATTGAAAATGAAGCCAATACAAGAAAACAGCCAAAATACCTCTAAGCCTACAATTCTATACAACAGAAAACTAACTTTCTAGTTTAATCAAAATCCTTAACTTGGGAAGAATTGATCATGAATTAGCAATTTCCAGTATTTAGAAAAATTCCAAGTCATAACTCCACATTACAAAAATTCAAACTTTGCTATGCTGCCCAAACCAAGATTCTTCTAATTTCTATTATCAATTAATAATAATTGTTTAAATTTTCATTTAGTGAATTAAAAATATTGAAATTTCCACCATGTATAGGTGAAAATGATTCAAGAAGGCATAAAATAGAATTGAACAGACCTGACGGCGTTGCGTTGGCCACGTAGCTCGGGAGGAAGTTTACGATCGTTAACGGCGTCTATGACGGTTGATAGACGGTCTGTTATCTTCTTCTCCCGCTTCGAGGATGAAGGATTTGAAGGAGTCGATGATGAAGAGCGCGAAGAGGAAGAGGAGGCCCACCTGAGCCCGGACCCGCCATGGCCAGCCGACGGGGGTGAGATCTCCGCCGTTGATTTACTAATCAAAGACGACGAATACGCCGACGTAAATGATGGCAGCTTTCTCGCCAGCCTACTAGCCATGGTCGGAGCCCAGACCACAGAGGCAGAGAGGCTTTCTCAAGCTGATTGCTTTCTTTTTATTGGTAGTATATAGTATTAGATTTTGGAAAGTCGGTAAGTAGTTAAAAAAAGTGACAGTTAAAAATGTGCCACGTAGCAATTCTATCTACGTGGAAATTCCAGCAACCGCCACTCTAATTCCTGGGAAATGTAAAAAAATACGGCAAGAATTTTTTTTTATTTACAATATAGTTAATTTAATTACGGACATTTTAATTTTTGATTTGAACCGTAGCATACACATAGCCACGATGCCCTTGATGAGCTTGGAGTCCTCGTATTCTTTCGTTAATACTTGAATCAGAGCTTTGTTTGAGATATGGATGATAGCGGGTCGGATATCTGCCTAAATCTCACTATCTGAATCCGTATCCATTTAAAATTAGTGTTATCCGCATCCGTCAAATATCCGCCTATTTTTTAAAACTAGTATCCAAATCCACTCCGCCACCGCATGCTATTATCTGTATCCGTTTCGCCTAATCCGTTTATATAACAAATATCCAATTAAAACTTACTTTAGTTAGGGATTTTTAATGGGGTGGACTTAAGATAAAACTAAAAACTCATTTGGACCTCAATACCTAATATATTTGGGCTGAAGGGATATTAAATGGACTTATATGACGGATATGGATCGGATATCCACTTTAAATCCGTTTATATATAAACGGATTCGGATAGCAGATATCTGAGGGGTACTATCCGCATCCGCTCCGAATCCGCCACGGATAGTAATTTCACTATCTAAATCCGCCCCGTATCCATATATCACTATCCAAATCCGCCTTAAACGGATTCGGACGGATCGGATATCCGCCTACTATCCGCCAGCTGCCATCCCTAGTTTGAGAGGTATTGAACTACCACCAAGGGGTTGGATCAAGTGGTAAGCGGCTTGTTCCAGTTTAAGTGCGTACGTAGCTGCCCCTGTTGAGAGACTCACCCACCATAAGCAGGTGCGTGACACGGGTCGAATCCGGATTAGTCAAGGCTAAGCCCTAGATACTGGATGGGATAAAAAAAAAAAAAAAAAAAGAGGTATTGAATTCATCACAATCAATTCAACATATACCAAATTTAAAGCAACTGTGTCTGTGAGGTAAGTAATATTAGCTTCAGCTCAAAAGCAGCTTCCACTCAAAAGCAACTTCAACCTCCAGTGAAGCCATTTTTAATGTCAGGTAGGACAAAAAGCATCTCACCACAGCATCCCAAAAGATCCCTTTGATACAATGTTGCAGTAAAATCATGAGTGTTTCTCATCCCACCGCTTTGTCAAAGGGGGTCTTAATCGTGATTAACTCAAAGTCGATCAGAGCTAAAAGGAAAACCTTTCATGTTTTTTTTTCAAGGCTTAAATCTAATCTTGATGCCAAAAACTTGTATTTAGACTTGTATTCAATCGATCTAATTAATTTGGAGGCCAACCCTTAATCCTTAATCCCATTGTTACAATTGAAAAATAGGATTCTTTTAGTAAGTTACAACAAAACAATAATATATACTACATAAAATTTGACAAATTAACCATTCTCATTCAAATCAAATAAGAAAGTTTTATTGAATTAAAACAAAAATGGAGGCTTTTAAATTTTGTCTCCCCAAAACATTAGTAATTATTGTTGCCATGACAAGAATCTTGGGTGCCTGGTTTTGGTTTGTCACACCTTGAAGTAGTATAGAAGAAGGTGCCAAGTTCATATTGAACCAAATCACGATAGACAACCGCCGGTCGAATGGGGAGGTTGACGCCGGTGTGTCCTCCGGCAAAGTTGGTGGGGATGTTGCAAGTTGGATGTGGGGAAGAAACAAGCCTAACCAAGCATGATTTTGCTTGCAAAACTTTCCCATTTATGTATTTGTTCACCGCCATGTTAAATTTCCCTTGCTCGTCTGTTTCATCACTTCCATAATACATAACTCTGTTTCTATCATCCATACATGTCACTGAGACCTTACAACCTACAATGCCAATTTCAATCAAAATTAAAGTAACAAAATTCAGTCAAATGATCTTATAAATGTGTCAATTAAGAATATTGGAATGTTTTTTTGTTAATTACCTTTGATGGGTTGGGTGCCTTGAACCCATTCGCCATAGCTCTTGGTGCAGTCTTGGCACATGACTTTGCCACCCAAATTTATAACTTGGAGATTGTCAGGAACATATGTGGCTCCTGCTTCAATGCTGCAATAATATCCCATCAAAAGTGAGGCTGCAATTAACATCAAAGCCATCGAACCCATCTTTTTTTTCCCGATAATTGATGATCTTTTCTTAAACTTGGTTTCAAATATAGAATATGAGTATGTTTGCTTCGTTTAAGTATCATAATATATATATACAATGAATTGGGTAGGGGAGCCTTGAAATTTTGAAATTGGTGTATGGGATGTGGGAGGGCACTACTAATTAGACGTGCGTTCCATTTTTCTTATTAATTTACTTTAATATAGGCAATTCATTTACTTTAATATAGGCAATTCATTAGTGTATATATGTATTTCCTTAATTTTGTGGAGGAATAAAGTCCAGCAATATCATGTACCAAAAAAAAAAGTCCACCGTTATTATATTGAACTTCCTTATGGTAGTTGGAGACTTGGGGACACTTTAATTATTAGGGTAGCAAGGAAGAAAATTACTAAAAAAAAGGAGTGTTCGATTTATCCAGACATATTGAGTTGAATGAGAGGAGTTCCATATATCTTAAATAAGGTCTCAGGTTTGAGTTGGAGAAAATAAATGTCAAGAGAGATTTCTTCATTTGAGATTCAACGCAATTCAACTCCAAATCAATCGAGATCCTAGGTGGCTACCAAGATTCAACACTACTCAATTCTAAATTAATGGGATCTTATATAGCTACCAAATACGGAAAGATTTATTTTTAAAAAAAGTGTTGGGTTCAAATTTGGACCGCATGGCTTATATATTATACTTTCCTAACAAGAACTTGGCAAAATGCATCATATGTTGTTTGGTTTGGATCCAATATAATTTGTGGTTTTAAACTTGAAATAAGCCACTAAAATCTCACCCAAACTTCTTTGTAATTAGAATTGTCAATATCAATTTCTTTTTGTGAATATCAAATGATAGTATTTAAATTCCTTTTCTTGTTAAATTAATTAATTTTAAAAAATGTTGAACTCATATAGCAAAAAGCCAGGAGATAGAGTCTTCTTGAAAGGTTGCATATCAGGACTTTGGGCTTAATAAAACTATAAAAGTACATAGCTTTGAACAAGGCAGATTAAGAAATTGGGCTAATAGCAAAAAACGAATTCCTTGACCAAACTGCACCTTTCTACTAACAAGGCCCAATTGCCCAAACCCAATTAACTACAAATATTTTAACCCTGAGTTTGGTTGCCTTTGGTGTCCCAAATCCGAATCAATAAAGGTTAACAAAATAATTAATTACCAATAATAAATAGGGAATCCAAGTTTAAGTAGGATTAAAAATTAGGGAATCCAAGTTGGAGTAGGAGAAATTCTAACCCTACGCCTATATATAATCCTTTATAATCGCAATTCCCACTTCACTAAATAGTAACTCAAAACAACACCGTTCAGAAATTGGGAGAAAAAGATTTGCGATTTGAGGAGAAATTTTGGTTCAAAAACAACAATGAAGCTTGTCAAGAGGAATGTGGCTCCTAATAAGTCAGGATCCGTCAAGATCATCTTAGATGAACAAGATGATCTATGGTTTGTTTACAATCTCATCGCCAAGGGCGATACCATCATCACGGATACCTCCAGAAAAGTAATCAAACAGAGCAAAAGTTACCAGGAGTTTGGAAAACTGAACAAAATCCAATCCAAAAGCAATGAATCTACTCGGGTCAAATTCAAAATCGAACTCGAAGTTGCGGCGGTTGATTATGATAAAGACTCGTCGACAATTCGTGTCCGCGGCGCCAACCTTGTCGCCAACGAAGCCATGGGTGTCGGCGCTTCTCATACCCTAGAGATTGAGAGGAACAAGGAGTTCGAACTTAAGAAGGATCATTGGGATTTAAACGCCATTCAAATTTTGAATGAAGCTTCTGAACAAGTCTCCGGCGCCGACTTAGCCGTCTTAATCTTGCAACCGCCGGGATCGGCTCAACTGTTTTTAGTCGGAAAAAAGACAACCCGTTGCGCAAATATTCAGGCATCGAAAGGCGGCAACAAAACCACCGGAAACAAGTTCTTTGACGAAATTTTCCAGGCTTTTAAAAAGCATATTGATTTCAACATTGTTCGTTGCGTTGTTTTGGGAAGCCCTGGGACTTTGAGACAACAGTTTAAGGATTATCTGTTCCAGGAAGCAACGAGATTGAACATGAAAGCCATTAAAGAAAACAAGTCAAGGTTTGTAATGGTGAATATAGGGAACAAAAGTAATTTGAAAGAGGTTTTGCTTGATAATGAAGTGATGGAAGTGATTAAAGGAACAAAAGCTGTGTTGGAAATCAAGGCTTACAAGGAGTTTTCAGACTTGTTAATGGCTAATTCTGATCGAGTATGTTATGGCCCCAAAAGTGTTGAGATTGCGAATGAGATGAACGCGATTGAAACCCTTTTGATTACTGATGATTTGGTTCGGTGTAATGATATTGCATTGAGGCAAAAGAATATGGAGTTAGTGAAATCTGTGCAGAAAACTGGAGGGAAAGCTTTTGTCTTCTCGCCTTTGCATGTTTCTGGAGAACAATTGGCCAAGTTGACTGGAATTGCAGCAATTCTTAGGTTTCCATGCCCTGATCTTGAAGAACTTGTTCTTTGATATTAGGAAATTAGGAATTTATTAACTAGTTTTTCTATTGAGTTTTTTTTTTTTTTCATTTTATTATTTTGTGGAGAATTGGTTGGTATTAATGAAGTAACTTATTAGTTTCTTTTAATCTGATGCAATTATTTCTTTCAATTTACTTGTACTGTGAGAATTTAAGCATGAACTCAAGATTAACACCACAGGGAATTGTTCAATGTCAATAATAATAAAGCAAAGCCCTGCAGCATTTAGGTCAGTTGTTTTGCAAAGGATAAAGTTGCAGCATTTAGGTCATTCTAGATAGAAAAATTGGGAACTTGAATCAATATTAAATTGGTAATTTCAGAATTTATATTCAAGACATTACAATAAACTTTCAAAATTCTCCCACTCGGATTAATGATTTATACTCTTCTTCCTCTATTCAAAGATAATAGGATTAGCAACTTTATGAATTGTAACAATAGAGGACCTCTACTAATCAGAATCAAACAATCTCATTTCGCCAAAAACTTGTTTAAGTAGTATAAAACATAACAAAACAATGCACAGCCTACTGCTTTTCTATAGCCATCTAGTCTTGAGTCTTGACAGAAGGTTTGTTTACAATAAACCAGCCGATTTCAGAGCAGACTTGAACTCTTCCTCACTCCTCCAGTCAGCCACCTGCACCCAAGATAGTGAAAAGGTATCAGATGAAAGATGAAAAGGAAAATTTAACATTACTCATATGCAACTCCATTGATGGATTAAGGGTTACCTCTTCAACTTTGGCGCCAAAATGATTTTCAATTTTGGACATTATCATTTGGTCCGCTTCACCACAGAGAAAGTTGAAAACAGCCCCTGTATATCATATAAGATGTAGCTATTAACCAGTTGCAGTTCCACAAATGTTCATCAAACAGTGTTAAAAGTAAGACCCTTCCAAAACAATTGGTTAGCTACTTGAATAAAAATAGGTAGCAAAGTTAATAGCATACATGCTTATGCAAAACTTATAAGAATCAAATTGCAATCTTGCCCATCAAAAACCAAAACATAGAAAACATCATGAAAAGCTTATCATAGAACTCTATAAATTTGGATACCAGACACGTTTATCTGGCATCTGGAAGCCACTATTAAGACTAGGTAAAGAGAGAAAACTGGGTTTAATTGCCAATACAACCTTATAAAACATATAGTAAGCAAAATAAAACCACACTTCAATTTAGAAACCTACCTTTGCGGCCAAAGCGCCCTGCCCTACCGATTCTATGTAAGTAAACCTCGTAATCAGGCTCACGATTGGGGTATTTCACAGGAAGATCATAATTAATGACCAAATTAACCTGCAGAAAGATAAAATGTCAAAAGATTGGCCTTGTACGCAGCAAGGTAATTAAGAGGAACCAGAAGAGGTACCTGTTGCTGGTCAAAGCCACGGGAAAGAAGGTCAGTTGAGATGAGGACTTGAGTTAAACCATCTTTAAACTCTTTGACTATCTTGTCACGATCATCAACGGTGAGATTACCGTGAATTGTGGTACAATCATAACCAAGTTCGACAAGTGACTTATGCAACATACTTGCACTGTTCTTTGTGCGAACAAATATAATTGTCTGCCCTAGTCGTTCTCCAAATTCAAAAATCCTCTCTTTAATCACCATAATCTTGGAAAGTTCTTCTGGCACCTTGACCTTGTACTGCTTCACAGACTCCAATGATAGCTCTTCTTTCTTCACAAATAGTTGATTGTGATTTCCCTTAACTATCTTTGCCACAAAATTCTTGACAGCCTCATTAAATGTAGCAGAAAACAAGAGAACCTTGAAATGATTCCAAACCAAAACATTCAGTCAGCCATTGATCTCCAACATCAAGAAAGCATCTAAAGAAGCTATAACGATAACCCTACTTAAGCTACTATCCACATAGACTTAGCCCTTAGAAACAATCAGATACAAACCTGGCAGTGGGAACTGATCCTTTCAATATCCCTCATTATTCTCAAGGAGTCATCTCTAAATCCATCCTGCAGCAAATATGACGAGCAGATCAATGATCAACAAGACATTCCTCTAAGCATAAACTTCACTGAAACAGTAAGATAATACAATTGCACTACACAATTAAAACAGCAAAATCCAAATCAATGACATAACAAAGACTTCAAGGACTCGCATCTCAAACAGACATCCACACAATCAGAAAATCAAATGAATATGGTAAACAAAGATCCTCAAATAATGGCACATGAATCCTATAAATTACCCAACATAAATTCTTTTCTCGCCACTTCCCGTTTTGACCTGAACCCTATTCTTGTTCTTACGATTTTGGAGGTCCTGTATTTTATTTTTCTGTGCCTCAAAATCTACCCAAGTCACTTCCACAACGCATAAGTCGTAAAAAATGCCAATAAACTGAATAACAGAAACTTCAATATAGTAAATTGATATCCACTATGTAACACATTGAACATTGCAAACACAGTTCTGAATCTGCAAACAAAATTACTTCAAGGCAGTTATAGATACTACATACAGCAAAAAGAAAAAACACAAGATGCCTCCTCACATAAATTAAAGCTCACTGATAAACATGTGCAAAACATAAATATTCACACCCAACAAAACTAATGTAGTCACCATAGGCCAATTCATACATAACTAAGGCAGTCACTACTCACTATAGACCAATTCATACATAGCCAAAGTTAAGTTCCAAAATATTTCACAAATAAGAATCACAGAAGCAGCATTACACTAAATTTCTTGTATTAAAAAATAATGGGTACCTCAGCCAGCATCTGATCAGCCTCATCAAACACAAGAATCTTCACATAACTCACACCCAATTTCTTACTAGACATCCACTTCTTAATAGTGCCAGGAGTACCAATAACTACTTGAGCAGTGATGGGCGGCCGTTTGTTAATAGGAATGTAATTACTACTATCCATCGGGACAGCACATGCTGAAGTTATCCCAGTATGCTTACCCATCTTATTAAGCACTTCTTGATTCTGCCAAAAGAAAGATAAATGAATAAATCAACCACACTTAATCAGCAAACCACAATTACATTAGACTCTCTAAAACTCGAAATTCCTAAAATTTAACCTGAATAGCCAATTCTCTGGTGGGACAAATGCAAAGTGCTTGAGGGGCTTGAATTTTTGGATCGACACGAGATAACATTCCAAGAGTAAAGCAAGTTGTTTTCCCAGAACCATTATGAGCTTGAGCAATTAAATCCAAGTAAGGAGGAGTTACAATCATTGGTAAACTAATAGCTTGAATTTTGCTCGGCTTCTCGAACTTCATCTCCACATACAGTCCTTTCAACAACTCCGGTGATAAATTCAATTCTTCAAATGTATAAGCTGAAGTGTAGGGCGTATCACTTGAAGAAACCTGAAAAGGGAATCAAACAAAAAAAAATACAAAAAGTCAAAACCCTGAATCTCGGTCGAACTGTTAAAAGAGGGGGAAAAAACGCGTGAGAAGTTTCTAGTTCGGGATTCATACCGCTTTGATATTAGAATCTTCCGGTTCGTCGAGGAACTTGTTGATCTTTTTGTTCTCATCGATCGCAAGACTTCCAACGTCGAGTTCCGGCACGCCTTTCTCTTCCGCAACTTCATCTTCTATATCGGCCCACCTTTTTGGCAGTTCAGTGGCCGGTTTTGGTTGTTGTGGCGGTGGAACCTCGACGGAAGTGGCGGTGGACGTGGCGGTTTCTGTGGAGGTGGATGTAGCGACTTCTGTGGGAGTGTCAGCCATGATGTTCTGGAAACGACGGCGAAAAGGGGGAAATAGAAGTAAATTCTTTCCTTTTTGTAAAGAACAATCACAGTAAAGTTTTGATTTTGGAGTGTTTTGATATATGGAAGGAGAGTTTTTATATATATAGTCAGATACGCGATCGTTTAACCGACCTTGCGTGCTTGAAAATGACGCAGTCATTAGCAGAGATTAAAATGGAAAATGAGGAAGAAATAAAGGCCCAATCTTTAAGGCCCAAATGTCTAATTTTAAGACCCAAGCTTTCAATCAATGAAGGCAATAAAATGTAGCAAAAAAAAAAATGAAGGCAATAAAACCCAATGATTTCCAACTTCTCATACCCAAATTTGTAATTCAATTCTTTATATATATATATATATAATATAATATATTGCCTCATATATATATAATATAATAATATATGAGGGAAAGAACTAATAAAAATTACTTAAGTAATTAAATGGCTCGAGGCCAAACTACTTCTAAGGAATTAGCTGCAAGCGATGATGTAAGTTGAGGTAGAACATCAATATCCTATATTATCATAATTAGAATTCAAATATGTACTAATTATATTGTGAGAATCTTATGTTATCCTTAATATCGAAATTTTTTTTTCTCTATATGAAGTTCAAGCAGTTAAATGAGAAATCACAAATACAACACATATCCACTATCTTATTAAAAGGGATAACCAAACAAAACATTGGACTGTAGACTACCAATTGAGCTAACAACTTAGTGAGGTTATCAAGATTAATTTTTTGTATAATCAAAATTGTCAGTATTTTATTAAACAATTTACTTTGGTGAAGAATACATTTCTTGAAACAGTTTATGGAGGGGGGACCTGCCTATTTCTTTCTCATTCCATGATTCTGATTTGGAACACGAATTTGCTGCCTAAGCTTAACTTTGTTCTATGCAGGAACATTCTTCCCACCCGAGCCTTATGTTCTCTTGGACCCGAGCCATGGGACTTTTATTTTTATTTTGGCACTAAGCCATGGGACTTTTATAGGTGGTACAATTAGACACATTGATTTAGCCTCTAACTTTGCTGCTAAATGTTGGGGCCTCAAGGATGGACTTACTTTAGATCTGGAACTCAACATAAAAAAATTGATCCTTTTTTTTTGCCAAACAAAAAATTGATCATTGATATCTCTGCTATCATTGAAATTGATGCAACTGCAGATATCTCTGCTATTACTTCTAAGAAATCTATTGATGCTAACTAAAAAAATTCTACCTATGGTCAATGATTGCAGGTGGCACGAATGGGAAGTGAATCCCACGTTTGTAATAATGACTTAAAAGGTGTGTTTATGAAGCGAGTTGAACCACCTGATACCCTGTTAAAAACTTATTGCTGCATGATGCAACTGGTGATATTTTGCACCACACTCGTTATTAAGTAATGCAATTGTTCTCTTTTCTACCAAAAAAAATTTGTCAGGATTTAGACCATGAAATATTTAAAAATTGATTGATATATAATTTTTGTAATATTATTTTTAAACATTCTTGAATTATAATGAGACAATTAATGAAACAAGAAACTTGATAGAAACTGATAATGAGAATAATTTGAAAATGAATAGCCACCAAGATTGATTGGAAAGGAAAGATCAAATGACTCGATCCATTCATTTTTCCGATCACCCTAAAATCTCCAATGCCATTGCTAAAATTTTGGTTCGACATTTACTATTACATTGGTTTGTGGATCATTCTCTGATATTATACTATTGACATTGGTCTATACTAAACCAAAAAGCAGTGCGAAGTTCCCTCAAACCATAAGAATTCATCTGAGAATAACCACCATAAAAAGAATGGTAGCTTTTAGTAGCAAGTGAGTAGGAGGCATATGGACCTTTCCTATCAAAGAAGCAAGGGAAATAGATTCTGTTACCAGTTGCTCTAGCCACGGCCTTCTTGGAAAATACTGCACCATTGCTGATAAAGAGCATATTGTTGTTTCCCAAATTTTCTACCAAACAAAATCTAAAAGCAGATTCATCCCACCTATAAACATGAACAATTCTTCCACATTTTGTGATGAAAATAGCTAACAAATCACCCTCGTTTTCCACCATGAAGATTTGATGAGCTGATGACCCTCCCTTAGGGCATATGTCGAGAATTGGTATCCCATCGTCGGGATTAAGTCGATATAGAGTACTAGCAATAACGTCCCTAGGATCAAATATGTACAAATTCCCATTTCTATCCAAGCAATAGTATTTCCCTTTGTAAAACGCTGGAACATAACCTGTAATTAGGTCTGAGAGATCGAAGCTATCAGGAAGAATTATACTATATTCATTCCAGCCCCCCAAATCTCCATCTCCAAGTTTATGAACAAAAACACAGCATATACCGGAAAATATAGATAGGGCAGTTACTAGACAATCTGAAGAGTTTGGAGAGCAAGTGAATGACATAGCATGCCAAGCCCAACCAACATCGATCTCAGGAAGTAGGATCTTCTTTCTTGTCACAAGTTCGAAGAGGAATGGTATTTTATTATAATCTGGAATCATTAGCAACCAACCATACTTGGCGAACAAGATTTTCGAATGTGATAACTCCGGAATACAAGTCTCGTAAGTTTGGTTATTGATAGGATTGAAAAATATGCATTTACCATTAGCATTGATCACAGGGAAAGAGATCAACCATGGAGACGAAGGATCCATGTCTTCAAAACTGGGTAACGGAATTGGGTGACGAGGAGGTGGGATCTTGATTGTTTGCCATCTCTTACAAACAGTGTGAAAAATTGCTTGGTCTCCATATGATAGGTGCGAAAATATCAATTCTAATAGCTCTCGAGGAAGATTACACCATTTGTCATTGTCTTCATCATTGCTTGACGATATCAGAGGTCGGTTCTTCATAATTAACTCAAACTACCAAGCAAAAGTATGAATAAATTTATAAGAAATTTTGGGTTAAAAAATAAAATAAATATGAAACAGGGGAAAAAAGGAAAAAGCTAAGGGTTCAAAACTTACAGAAAGAAGCAGGGGAAGAAGGCCTCTGGCGATACAAAGTAAAAAAAGGTTGCTCTGATTTGTTCTTCTTTGGGTTGAATTGATACGTATATATACACACAAACGGCGGCATTCCCACTCCTTTTACTATTAGGATTAACTATTTATTTTTAAATAAGAGTCCTAATCCTTCTGCTATTTGGATCGATTAGCTATATATAATATATTGGGTATATATAGGGTAATTTTATTTATATTAAGTCAGAAGTTTATTTATTTCTTCTTCTCCTTTAACCCTCCTAAGAGCTATTAAGAAAAGAAAGAAAAATAGTTCTCAATCCGAAGGATTGCATCACAAAATTTAGTCCCAAGTTCATCAATTCGAAGGATCGCATCACAAAATTTAGTCCCACCATACCCTGAAGGCAGTACTTTCCTTTTGTAAGTCTTCTATGTTCCTTTTTTTCTTAAATCTCTTTGGCTAATCGTAAGTAGACCTGGCAATTCGTGTTTCGTGTTGAATACAGAAAGTTACTAGACAAAGTTTTTCATTATAGTGATTTGTTTGCAGGATATAGACATGGCGCCTGATCATCAAATTGTGGACAAGGAAACCATTGATCAGAGTGATCAACGACCATTATTTTCTCTTCCTCCCTTCATATCTCAAGCACACCCATGTCTCTTTCTATCCCATGGAAAACAAGGCGAAGAAAGGCAAACTTTTTTTAGTATATCACAAGATCAATACTACAGCAGAAGGCTTCCTCATGAGATGGAAAATAAGAGAATTCTATGCACTTCCTCTTTCGGATGGTTAGTTTTGATGGATGACATTAATCATAATTATTCTCTTGTAAATCTTGATTCCTTTGCAAAAATTCAGCTTCCTTGTTTCGATTTCGACATGGATTCTCCTGACAGCGTCCTCGTGACAGCAACTCCTCCTCGTGGTCACATTGTCTTCATTAAAGAGCATCTTGAAAAGTTGATATTTCAATTCTGCCATCTAGGCGGCAGTGATGATGAGGAGGTTTTCACTCAAACCTTTGACAATATTGAAGCTACTTGTATTAGGAGCAGAGTAGTTTTTAGTGGAAGTATATTTTTGCTAAAATGGAATTGGTCCTTGCTTATATGTGACATTGTGGGATCAGCTATTCAATTTTCAGAACTTGTTGTGCAAGTCCCATGGATGCTTTCAGCTCCAAGAAGTAACTGTTGTTTGATTGAACATTTGGGAGAAATGCTATTAGTTTATGGGCACACCTTCCATATGGTGTCATGGCATTATGCTTTCAATGTTTTTAGATTCGATTTCTCTACAAGGGCATGGGTGGAGGTTATGGACATAGGGGACTATGCAATTTTTATTGATCATGAAATTCAGCAAGGCATTTGTTGTTCGGCTCCAACCGGTGGATTAATCAGGGCAAACTCAATTTACTATGAGGATGGTGAAGAGTATTGTGTATTTGACTTGGAAGAGAGAAGTACCACAACTTATTTGCATTCTCCCACTTTAACCGCTCCAATTTGCCATCACAAATGGATTATGTTGTCTACCAACAATCATTGATTTGTCAAATTTATCAATTTTAAAAATATTATGATATGATATGATGATATAATAATTTTCTTATGGATCTCTGTTCTTAGTTCAAATTTACAATAACAGCCTTTTTGCCATTTTTTTTTTTTTGAACAACCCTTCTGCCTTTCAAGAGGGTTAGCCTGCGCCCATTTCATTAAAAATCGTACTTTTTAATGAATAAGTGCAGTTTTGTACAAGTGTTCAACAATAAAGATGATAAAAATGAACATTCATGGATATCTATGATGATTCAATAATGTAGGAACAATTTCTTTCGGAAGCATACAGTGCATGCATTTGATTTTTATAATAATAATAATGGTTAAATACCCAAAAAAATCCCTTATATTTTTCTTTTGAGATAAAAAAAATTTCTTATGTTTTTTTCCGGACAAATTAATCCCTTACGTTTCAAAAATGAGCCACGTTAGTCCTTTTTGATAACGGCCGTTAGATTTGCTGACATGGCATTTCCACGTCAGTAGCCACGTCAGCAAGAAGTCCACGTAACTTTTCCACGTCAGCAAGGGACTAATTTGTCCCAAAAAAATATAAGGGATTTTTTTGTCCCAAAAGAAAAACATAAGGGATTTTTTTTGTCCCAAAAGAAAACATAAAGGATTTTTTTCAGTATTTAGACTAATTTAATTTTTGAAATAAAAAAATTGATTTTTTTAACAAAAATATATTCAAAAATTCTAATATATCTAATTTTTAATCAAGATAGTAAAATAGTAAAAATAAAATAGTTATAAATATATTAGATTTGATTAAATAAAAATAGATTTTTAATTGAGTAAAATTTTAAAAGTTTAAACAATGGCATTTAAGAAATATATTTGAAAATAAGGGTAAGAAATATGTTTAAAAAATTCTAATATATCTAAATTTTTTAATTAAATTAGTAAAATGGTAAAAATAAAATATTTATAAATGTATTAGATTAAATTAAATAAAAATAGAGTTTTTAGTTGAGTAAAACTATAAAAATTTAAACAATAGGCATTTAATAAATATAAT
>AWWV01010062.1:0-13579 GCA_001974805.1 Corchorus capsularis | reverse complement strand
AACAGAGACACATGATGTTAAGGACTTGTTTTTTAAATATATTTCTTAAATGACATTATTTAAATTTTTATAGTTTTATTTTACCAACAATTCTATTTTTATTTCATTAAATTCAATATTTTTTATAACTATTTTATCTTTACCATATTTTAGAAAATTGTCTTTACCATTTTAATTTTTAAAAGATAAGTTATTATTTGGTACATTGCCAATAGAATTTTTCGGATTTTGGAAAGGAGAAGGAAAAAAATTTAAAAAAAAAATCAATTTTTTATTTCAAAAATTAAATTATAGACTAAATATCAAAAAAATCCTTATGTTTTTCTTTTGGGACAAAATAATCCCTTATGTTTTTTGTTTGGGACAAATTAGTCCCTTGCTGATGTGGAAAAGCCATGTGGACTTCTTGCTGATGTGGCTGCCGACTTGGAAATGCCACGTCAGCAAATCTAACGGCCGTTACAAAAAAGGATTAACTTGGCTCATTTTTGAAATGTAAGGGATTAATTTGTCCCGAAAAAAAACATAATGGATTATTTTATCCCAAAAACAAAACATAAGGGATTTTTTTAGATATTTAGCCTAATAATAATTATTAACCAAATATGTCCACACCTTGAAGGCATAAAGAAGCCCGCTTCCAAAATTCAAGCTGGATTCATTCATCTCATGGTGTTTACATAAAACAATATTGAAATGAAGCATACATTTGAAGCAAAAAGTAGATAAACATCAACATACAACCAAAAACCAAAAATAAAAGAATATATAGTGTTGTCAACAAGAAAAGCTATCCTATTCTTTATAAAGAAAACATGGTTTAAATTTAAATATTTTAACTTTATTAAAGAAAAATTTTGGGAGGGAAAAATTCTATCGATCACAAATTATTGACTAAGCAAGGGTTTCTTTTGAGTAGATTACACTTCAAAATCTTCAAAGCAGGAAAAAAAAGCTTGTAAATTCCAAAATGCTGCTAATTAATACTCCATACATAGATTAACCAATGAAGAAAGAAAGAAGGATCCAACCAATCAAATGAATAATGATCATAATGGTAAAGTTTTGATTCATGATGGCTGCCTTTTAAAAATGGCAGAAAATCCATGTCAAGTCTCAATCTGGTATCCAACTTCTGTAAATATATGCCAGGCTGTGCCTGTTCATGGACAATGACTTAAAAAAAGAAAAAGAAATTGTAGCTGTTGGACAGCCTAAAGGCAAAAAAAAACCCATGGAAAATTATTGATGACTTTATTTATTTAATTAAAAGGATTTTAATTTAACTGGTCCTAAACTTGTTATAATTAATCATGCTAATTGATTCTTGTCTTTGTTCTTCCTTTATTTTCTCCTTGCTTTTCTATCTAAAACCCACACGAAATGTTTGGTGACTGGACCACTCCAATTTTCTTTTATTAGTGTTTAATAAGTTCATGCTATATGCATCTAGACATATATTTGTGGCGCCCCTCCATGTCTACAAAATATTACTTTTCTTGTGAATGAATGTTGTTAATGAGTCTATAAACATCATCAAATATACTATATAGCATGTGCTCTAATGATTTTGTCTTTTAAAATAATATTAATTATATAATTTGTTAGGTGTCTCTATATGCTTTGTTTTAGCATATATAATAATCAAACAAATATCAATTTTATTTTTTTTAGGAAGAGATTGATGAAAATTAAGAACCCTACATACATCTTTGTCGAATGTCGACGGAGAAGATGCAAAATAATTCATCTATAACACTTTTTTTTGGGTGAAATATCACATTTTTTGTTCTGTGTGATTTTAAATTGCTTAAAATTTACAGAATTTAAACCATTCATGAAAATAAATATATACTTCTAGGATTATGTTTGTCCATGTAGGCAATTGATAATATTTATCATTTACATCTAGTTAAGGGGAGCAATGTAAACAAAGACAAAAAAAAAATCTACATTTTCACAAGCCGCATTGTCTTGACAAAGTAACCCTTATAAATTTGAGGTTATAAGCTCAATCCTAATTATGGTTGTATATGCTCATTGATTAACATTCTAAATCATTGAATGTCCTTATCAGAAAAAATTGAATGGCTCATTTCTTTTCTCCTTAATTTGAGTACATTCAATATTATACATAATCATTGAATTCCTTAAGTTGAAAGTCTTATAAATAAATGTTCTTAATAGAACTTAAAGCCATGACCCAAATGAACTGTATGGTAACAAGTGGAAGAAAAGTGTTTGTATGTAATTGAGTTTTGAATTCGTAGTACTTTCTTTTCTTGTGAAGATTACAAGTAATTAAAAAAAAACATCAATGTTACATCTACATATATAGTATAATCTAAGCAATTAAGTTAAGTAATCTCCAATTGCAAAATATGAAAAAAATCAAAGTCATTTATTCCAAAGCTTTGTTCTTTTCATTTTTCCATTTCCATATTAAATGTAGCATTACTGCTAAAATTTCCCTTTCAAGATAGTGATTAATTAGCGAGACCCCAATTTGCCCATGATTAAGAATCCTTTGCGGTTGCGGCAAATACTAGCTTCGTCGGCATGCGGTGCCGTGCTGACACTTCCCTTGGCCTCTTCGGTCAAGTCAGGTGTGCTAATACGCACCGTACCAATAGTTTTAAATTTGGATAATTATATAGTTTTACACTATTACTTACTTTGATGTCTGCTTTACGGCTACTTGTATATATATATAGTATTAAACTGTTAGTTTACATGAATCTGTAAAGGTCACCTTTTAAACATTTTTAGATTATCTATATACCCAAGTTTTTAGAGGGTCCAAATGCACTCTTATTTTTATTTATTCTTAATAACAAAATATATCGACAAGTGTAAATGTGAACTGATTACAATTAACTGTTTAAGTGATTGTAGATAAGCGCTTTTTATTCTGATACAAGTGAATGTACAAATTCGATCTCAGTATTTATTGAGGGGATAACTGTCTATGCTTTCATCCCGAAAAGATTAGTCTTATAAGATGGAATACCTTGATTGAACATTTAGACTTTCTAGCTAAAATTACTTAATATAAGAAAATACTAAAACAAATGCAAATTTAGGTACTTCACACTTATATCACATCTTTCTAATTAATGTCATTATTATACATGCTGATATACTGTCAAATTGATCTTGTCAATTTTTGCATTAACCTCTTCAAGCATTGTCCTACAAATTTCTTGTTTTCTTCTATGAAAGATATGGTCAACTCAAGCTCAATCAAAGTTCAAAGATCAATAAACATTGTCTAGATTTGTAGTACCCTTCAAAGACTTCAAAGTCTCCTTTTCTTGGAATCTTCATTTTTCATTATGCTCAAAGTTCAAACCAAACGGGGCATGAATGATTTAAAATTAAAAACCAAAAAATTTAAGTTCAAACCAAACTTCTAGGCATCACTTAACCTCAAATTTTGAATTAAAGTGTGATTTCCGGCCAAAAAAAGTGTGATTGTATGAAATTTCATTAGAACTTGAATTAAAAGTGAGAAAAATGGTAGCAATTGATCATTTGTTAAAGTGCTTGTACCAATTGATTTAAATAACATAACAAGTTATCAACCAAGAAGACTTGGGTCAATTTCCTCAAAATTTGGCAAAAAAAAATTCCTAAAAAAAAAAAGAAGACTTGGGTCAACTTTATGACATTTCTGATCCTCCTCTTGGCATTTTCTTAGAATTTATAGAAATGAATTCTAAGAAAATTCTCCTAATATAATTAAAATATAAGTCCAAAGTGTAATTACAATTACATAAACTTTCATCAAAAAGATATTCAAAGTGAAAAAGAAGTGCATCAAATCAAATGATGAGTACATAACACTAACTACCAAGGAATTTTACCGCCAAATCATTGCCAACTGAATTTCCTTGTCTATAATAAATGAAGGGTATTTACGTCTTTCTACATCATTCCTCTAAACCCCAATTTTCCCCTTAATTAATCTCTATATTTAACTTGTAATTAATCAATCTTAATCCATTTCTCCCAATTTTTTAAAAAATCTCCCGTTAATCTCTCTTCCTCTCTCTCTTATAACACTCTCGTTTTCTTTTTCTTTTCTTTTCTTTGCTTTGCCTTGCTTTGCTTTTCCTCTCTCTCTTCTTCGTCTTCTCTCTCTCTCTTTTTCGCTCAATGCAGAGAAGCAAACAAGATCGATCTTTTTATTTCGATCTTTCTTTATAAAAATAAAAACCCATTTTTAAAATTTTCTCAAAGCCTTTGGAAAATGCGGGCTTTGAGTCGGCTGATCTTTGGATTTTCAGCACTCTTGTCGGTGGTTTACTGTACTGTTATCCCGCTGGAGAGAGCTTTTCCTTTGAACAAGCGAGTTGAGTTGAGCCAACTCGTAGCCCGTGACCAACTCAGACACTCTCGAATCTTACAGGGTTTCGTTGGTGGTGTTGTCGACTTCTCTGTTCAAGGCTCCTCCGATCCCTACCTCGTCGGGTACTTTCAGCTTACCTCTGTTTCTTTAGTTCTTGGTTTCAGTTTTTAAGGTTCTTTTCGAGGTTTTCACTAATGGGTTCTGGTTTTTCTTGTTGCTGAACTTAAGTTGGTCGGTTAGACAAAATTTCTATCCTTCAATCTGAATTTCTAATTTTTCCCTTTGGTGAATTTGTGCAGTAATGAATTGGATAAATATTGGTTCTTTATATGTCTATGAAGTTATTTTTTCGGTTATTATTTGGAGAATATATTGTGTTTAATCATTTCTATTGTTTCCTGCTTCATTTTTACGCTTAATTTTGACTGCTAAGAGGTTGGAGATAATGAAGGCTGAAATTAAAAAAAGAAAAGAAAAGGAATGGAGAGAGAAAGCTTTTTCTTTTTAATCCTTTTTGGGCTATCCAAATATTAAAACCACTCTTCCTTTCCCTTACTTTTATTTGTATTGTTAGTGTTCTTGCCATTCAATTTTGCGTTTTTATGCTCTCTTTAGCATGAAAATGGAATCAATTATGTATTGGTATATGATGATATTGATAGTGGCATTGATTTTGTTCTTTGATTCCTTTTCCTTTCCAGGCTTTATTTTACAAAGGTGAAACTTGGATCTCCTCCTAGAGAATTCAATGTGCAGATAGACACCGGAAGTGACATATTATGGGTAACCTGCAGTTCATGCACTGATTGTCCCCAAACCAGTGGACTTGGAGTAAACTCCCCTTCCCTTTACTTCAATAATTCAATTTTTATGATAGGTATGAGAATTGAAGATATAATTGCTAACATGTAATGTCTTGCATTTTGCAGATTCAGCTGAGTTTCTTTGATTCTGGTAGTTCATCATCTGCTAGGCTGGTTTCTTGTTCAGATCCAATGTGTTCATCAGAATTTCAAACTACTGCAACTCAGTGTTCCGCTAGCAACCAATGCAGTTACTCCTTCCAGTATGGAGATGGAAGTGGAACATCAGGCTATTATGTATCTGATATGTTGTATTTCGACGCTATTTTGGGACAGTCTTTGATTGCTAACTCGTCTGCTCTTGTTGTGTTTGGGTGAGCTTCCATGACTCTTTGTAATTTTATATCTGGTAATAGTATAAGATTGGAAGGAATCGTTAAGATATAACAATGAAAAAGAAAAAAAGGCCCAACCATTATAGTTTCTTACAAGATAAATTTTTATTTTTTTTATCACTTGGTGTGATCTCTAAATACAAAGGACTATGAAATAGATGTTAAAATGCCATAAAAATGGATTGGATACTATGCAATCATTAGAATTGAGTAACTGGAACAAGGTTAAAATGAGAATAGTTCTGAGTTCTGCTAGTGCACTTTGGTTTGACTGCAGAGGAGATAACTTGGTCATGTGAAAAGTAAGGAAGTTGCATGTATTGTTTTCCATCTGCAACAAAGCAATGTTTGCACCTTTTTTCTCCTTTTACAATGTCTTGCATCAAACAACAATCTTAATAGCTGTTTATCTTATGTTAATCTCAATTGATGTTATTAGAAAAAAAACTTATTCCTTTATGGACATGGTTTGGGAACAGGTGTAGCACATATCAGTCTGGTGACCTAACTAAGACGGATAAAGCTGTAGATGGGATATTTGGCTTTGGTCGAGGTGAATTGTCTGTTATATCGCAATTGTCATCGCGGGGTATAACACCTAGAGTTTTCTCACATTGTTTGAAAGGGGATGGCAGTGGAGGGGGTATAATGGTCCTTGGTGAGATTTTGGAGCCTGGCATTGTTTACAGTCCACTTGTCCCATCGCAGTATGTCCTCTTTCTTGCTAACTTTTTTTAAACTTTGTGCATTTGCTATAGTTCTGACAGTTTGGTTCTATTTTCTTGAAGTGAAACATGTAATACTGTTTTTAAATCCATTTGAATACATTCATGCTGCAGTTAGATCATCTTATCACCATTATTCCCTCCTTCCCTCTTTTTAACAGGTCACATGTTGTTTGTTTGTTTGAATTTTCTTCCACTCATTAGTTGCAACGCTGGGGACTTAGGTAGCATTTCCTGTCTACAAAAGTGAAAGCAGGGAATTTACTGGAGCCCTGCTTGGCTTCTCAGTTTCCTTAGCCGCTTTTTTGATAGTCATGCTTTTGGCCCAGATGTTGTGATTTTTTACACAGCAATTGCTTGTTTTTCTAATTTGGCTTTGTCACCAAAAACAAGATTGATCTTGCTTAAAATTCACATGGACAATGGTGCTGTAAATTTGTGGTATTGTGGGGAAGGCATAATATGTTCAGTGTGTGTGTTTCTACCTAATCTTTTATTGGTGAATTGATGTTTTTATGGATCATCACAGTCTTTGCTTGTGTTAAAAGATTTCCCTTGCAAAAACATGATCTTTCCATTTCACCCGGAATATTTGGCTGCCTTTTGCAGCAAGTTTGACCATTTCGTTGTGTACTATTTTCAGGCCTCATTATAATTTAATACTACAAAGCATTGCTGTTAATGGACAATTGCTGCCAATTGATCAATCAGTTTTTGCAACATCTAACAATCGTGGCACTATTGTCGACTCTGGAACAACTTTGGCATACCTTGTGCAAGAGGCATATGATCCATTTGTTAGTGCTGTAAGTACAAATATCCTTTGGAATTGGTTTAAGGTAAACTAGAGTTAACTAAAATCTAGAAAGAGAAACTATGTTCTTGAGACCCTGTGAACGTAAGATATTTGTCATTCTACCACTATTCCACTAATGTTTACTGAAGTTGACCTGCATGTTAAATTTGCAGATAACTGCTACTGTTTCACCATCAGTGACTCCCACTATTTCTAAAGGAAACCAATGTTATCTAGTTACCGCCAGGTTCATTCTCTAGCTTTATGTCTTGTGTCATAATTTCATAGTTACGTTTATCTTTGGAGAAATTTTTTGGTACATGCTTTTCTGGTCACCGCTTACCTGTCACTTCCTAATATCATCTGAGTAAGATCACTATTTGGTCTACAGTGTAAATGATATATTTCCCCCAGTCAGTCTAAATTTTGCTGCTGGTGCATCAATGACATTAAGACCAGAAGAGTATCTTATACGTTCAGGTTTCTATGTAAGTTGTCCTACATAAGTATTCTGTTAAATTGCAGTCTTTTCCAAAGTTATGAATTAGAAATTGCTATGAATGGAAGTTCTGCTGCATGAAGTTTGATGGATCACTTTGCTGGTGCAGGATGGTGCTACAATGTGGTGCATTGGTTTCCAAAAGGTTCAGGGTGGAATAACAATTTTAGGAGGTTAGATATCTTCTTCTTTTATGATATAAAGCAAGAAACAATTTGTTTTGTCTCCCAGTTATTTTACTTTTATTTCTGTGTAGTATGAAGTTAGTGTTAGTATTTCTGCATGAACTGATGATCCTCAAAATTGAGGGGACAATTTGAATGAAGGGTTTTAGCAAGTTGCTGCACCCATTTATTACCTTTTCACGTATTTGCTCCACTTTAGTTTCTTGAAGATGAATTTAGCTAATTGTGGTTTATTCAATTTGCAGATCTTGTTCTAAAAGATAAGATTTTTGTTTATGATCTTGCTCATCAACGAGTTGGATGGGCTAATTATGATTGTAAGTTCAATTGATAAGAAATTATATGCTTTTTGCCCCTCAAAATTTTATAGCTCATTTAGCAACTTGACTCAGTGTCTCTTACCATGTCTCTAAATCTCTCCTCCTCAGGTTCATTATCTGTAAACGTCTCTATTACTTCCAGTAAGGATTTCATAAATGAAGGACAGCTGAGTGTTAGTAGCTCAGCTAAAGAGATGCTGTTCAAGCTTATACCTTTGAGTTCAATTACTCTACTAATACAACTCTTAAAGTTTATGCAGTTCCACTTTTTGTAATCTATACACACCTCAAAGTCTGAAAATTCATTCTTTGTTCAATCTATAGTTGATTGTCCGATCTTTATTTATGGTGATCGGCAAAGGCATTCGTGCTTTTTACTCAGATAGCCAAGGGTAGTTATATCTCTACAGTGTAAAGGATTCTTCTCCGATTTGGATTGCCTGTGAAAGGGGTGACGACCACGACTTCTATTCTTCTGGTGGATAACCTGTCCTCCTTGTAAAGGATCCTCCGTGCCGAGTATTGCTGTAACTGTATATTATCTCTGTGCCAGATTCTGAGTGTTGTACCGGTAAAATATTGCCGTTGGAAGCAGCAGAACAACGGTACTCATTTTTCCTTGTTTTGGGTCACTATTGTGTTTGATTTTAGGTAGAGATTTAGAAGTAACATATTGGTTCCTAGGTTACAAGTCAATTTTGTAAAAACATCATTGTTGGTTTGGTAATATAATGAAATGTTCATACTTCTTTGTTCTCTCCATTTCCTTGTGTGCTAAGGCAAATTAGGAACCATTGAAACTTAAATCCTCTTTTCTGCAACTTCGTATTAATCAAAGTTCAATGTGATTATTAGATACTGATGGTTTGTATAAAAAGGGTTTACCACTCTATTTACATTGAAATTATTTTTTAAATTATCTATAATATTCGTTTCAATTATTTATTTATTTTAAATTTTAAATTATAAATAAATAAATAAGTAAATAGAAATGGTAGGGAAGACACTTGTCCGTGAAAGAAGGCTGGATGTGTGGATAAATTAAGGTGGTAATTGGTAAAGTGTTCCGAAAAATCACAGTAATACAAGGACTGCAAAACGTTTTTATCATAAGTTTGAAGCAGTCTTGAGTTTTATAGGTCTCTTTTGAATTCATTTTTTCATTTTTTTCACACGTGTTAAAACAAGCCTTGCATTTATAAATGAAAGTATTATATTGCATTATTTTTTATTATAAATGGATTCTTTTTCCTAAAATGGGTTTTTTTTATGACAAAAAATAATGAAATTAAGAAAATAAATACTAAAAAACGCATCCTTAGTTGAACGTTCCAAAGTCTCTCCCCTTGCGTCCATGCAAAGAATCCTCTGCTCTTGTTTCTCTCCAAAACAAAATCAAACCTCCTCCCTTTCATTGATTACTCTTCAATAAAAAAAACAAAAAAGAAACGCATTTCTCCACCTTGTTTCTTTTCTAGAACAATCCCAAAACGCTTCCGGTTTTGTTACTAATTTACTAGTGTTGTTTTTTGTTTGGGATTTTGTTATCAATCTCTCTGCTGTTAGTGGTACTATATAACAATGGCGGTTCCATCGGCGGTATCAATGGCAGCGCCGGCGGTTTCATTGTACGTTGGGGACTTGCACCCTGACATCTCCGATGGCCAACTCTATGAGGCTTTCAACGAGTTCAAGAGCTTGGCCTCTGTTCGTGTTTGTAGAGACTCTTCCACCGGGAGGTCTCTTTGTTATGGTTATGTGAATTTCATTTCTCTTCAAGAAGGTACGTCCATTATATCTTATTGATTTAACTATTTCCTTCTCACAATCTCCATTGCTTCTCCCCTTCTTCTTTCATTTAATTATTCTTTTATATGTTATGATCTTGGACGGAATTTAAACATTGGGTGCTTGGAAATCAACTTTGTTATGGAATTTTGCAGGTTGGATGAGTGTAGTAGCTTGAAAGAGTTCTGTAATTTATTTATGCATTTATTTGGTTGAGATCTTGGCTTTTGGTTAAACAAGATATATTCCAATTCCAAAATTACGTTTTGATATTCAAGAATTTGCCATGGGATCTTCAAATTTCTCTTGATTGTTTAATAAAAGTTCATTAAATATATAGATCATAAAGCACATTTTGATATCGTATTTATTAATTTCTATATATATGTTAGTTATTATTTATGAGTATTGAAGAAAAAAATATGGGAATTGGGAATGGTATATTTTTTAGATACATCACATGATAATTTCTTTTGCCCTCTTCAAATTATAATAGCCCGTCAAGCTATCGAAGCCAAGAATCACACTATGCTGCATGGGAAAACGATAAGGGTGATGTGGTCACTCAGAGATCCTGATGCAAGAAGAAGTGGGGTTGGGAATGTTTTCGTTAAGGTACATATATTTCCTTCCTGAATCTAGAAATATTAATATTCATTGTTGAATTTTGAATCTGATATCGATATGCATTTGGTATTCAGAACTTGGGTGAGTCAATTGATAATGTGGGGTTGCAAGAGTTATTCCACAAGTTTGGGAACGTAACATCCTGCAAAGTTGCCACATCTGAGGATGGCAGGAGTAAAGGGTATGGATTTGTTCAATTTGAGACGGAGGAATCTGCAAATGCTGCTATCGAGAACCTTAATGGCTCTACTATTGGTGATAAGCAAATGTAAGGATTAGGCTTTTTCTCTGTTGGAAATTTTTAACAAAAAATCCTTATTTTAACTTTGAAAACCAGTATGATACTTTGTTTTGTGGTGACAGATATGTTGGAAAATTTATGAAGAAAAGTGATCGAGTTTTGCCTGGTACTGATGTTAAATACACAAATTTGTATATGAAGAATTTGGATACAGATATCACAGAAGAGTTTTTGCTAGAGAAATTTTCTCAGTTTGGGAAAATTGCTAGTTTGGCTGTAGCAAAGGAAGAAAACGGGGCCTCAAGAGGTTTTGGCTTTGTGAATTTTGAAAATCCGGATGATGCCAAGCGGGCAATGGAAGCTATGAATGGAAAACAACTTGGTAGACAATTTGTTTAACTTTTTTTTTTCTCATTCTTGGACTTAAAATTGCTATGAACAAGTGGCTGATACACCTCTTTTACGTTGATATATTGTTGTATTTATTAGGTTCAAAGGTTCTATATGTAGCTAGGGCGCAGAAGAAAGCAGAACGAGAGCAAATATTGCGTCGCCAATTTGAGGAAAAACGAAAGGAGCAAATCATGAAATATAAAGTAAACTTGACTTTATGTCTCTAATTACTTGGTTTAATTCAAATCATAACAATGTTGATGTGATTTTTTTATTGATTGTATATGTCTTAATTTGTTCCAAATTGCATGCTTCAAAGGTTTATGTGATTTTTTTTTAATCATTGTATATATGCCTTAATTTGTTCCAAATTGCAGGCTTCAAATGTTTATGTGAAAAACATTGATGATGATGTCACTGATGAAGAGCTAAGAGAACATTTTAGTCAATGTGGTACAATTACCTCTGCAAAGCTTATGCGAGATGACAAGGGGATGAGCAAGGGTTTTGGATTTGTATGTTTCTCCAATCCAGAGGAGGCGACTAAAGCTGTGAGCACATTTCATGGTAAGTTATTGAGTTCATGACTCTTATTAGCTAGTAACCACTAGAAGACAATTAGACATGTCAAAACCCAATAAAATGATGTGAAAAATAGTTTAGGAATATGGCATACTAATACCTGTTTAAATATCATGTGTTTCCATTGAAATTATCAATGATCTATCCTTGCGATTCTTACAGGACACATGTTTCACCGAAAGCCATTGTATGTAGCTATTGCTCAAAGGAAGGAGGATAGACAAGCACAATTGCAACTTCAATATGCGCAACGTATGGCAGGATTAGCAGGGCCTCCCACAGCTGTTCTCCCCGGAGGATATCCTCCCCTTTATTACACAGCTCCGACTGGCATTGCTCAGGTACCTCCACGGCCAGGGATGATGTACCAACCTTTAGGTTTGAGGCCAGGATGGAGGTCTAATGGCTTTGCCCCTCCTACCAGACCAGTATTTCAACCTTCAGCACTACCCATGGTATTTATTTGTCTCTATCATTCATTGAGCAATAATAATAATGTTGACATTAGACATTGCAAACTAATACTATATTTCAAGACTTATTCAATTTTTATTTTTTACCAAAGGTTCCTAGTGTTCCGAGACAAACTAGGCAAAACCGAGGTAGGATGAATGGGCATGCTCTTCTGCAGGGTGGTTCTCACGCTGTTTCATATGTGCCACAGTTACAACAACCAACTCAGCCATATAGTTCATCTAAAGATCAAAACAACCCACAGGTTTGTTTTTCTCTTGACATGATTTCTCGACATTACAATTTTTACCCATTTTCGTTTCAACGATGTTGAGTTTATAAATTACAGCGGGTTGGGCAAGCTAAATATATAGCAAATGGTCGTGCTGCAAGAGACGTGAACAAAAGTTCAAGAGTCCAACCAGCTGCTTCCAATTCTGTTTCAGCTGTAACTTCACAAGGATCTGAAATGTTGAGTAGCATGCTTGCTGCCGCTTCCCCTGAGCAGCAAAAAACAATACTTGGGGAACGACTCTACCCCCTTGTCCAAAAACACCAGGTAAATGTACTTTGCCTAATTTTTTCGCACTCCATGGTTATCCCTAAAATGCTATGAACTTTCCAAAATTGACATTGTTATTTTTGCTTGTAGCCTGATCTGGTTCCAAAGATCACGGGGATGCTTTTAGAAATGGACAACTCTGAACTGCTTCTTTTGTTAGAATCACCCGAATCTTTGGCCTCCAAAGTGGAGGAAGCTGTGGAAGTACTCAAGCTCTCAAATACTAAAGTGCCTGGCCAAGATGCCGCTCTTCATTCAAGTTTTATGTCTGCTGGAGTTGCTGTCAACTAAAAAGAGGCCACTATCTTCGAAATAAAACAAAAAAACAATTGGAACAATTCCAAAATATCTGTAGTTAATGTGAACTTTCAAAATTTCTTTCTTTTGTAGTGTAGGATGTTTTATATGGATATTTTTTTACTACATTATCTCTTTCCTTATAGCGTGACCTAAATTGCTATCTTCAACATATGCCTTAATATATAATATGCTGAATTTTGCTTATATGTTTTATTCATGAAAATGGTCTAGGAGCTAGAAGAAGTTTAAGTCAAGGGTCAACATCAATAGCCAAAATATGAATGATTGCAACTCAACGAAAAATATTAAGAAAAGCTTTATAATCATATATATATCTTAGGATATACATGGTTATCCCTCATCGTTATTTTTCACTATTCATCTTTTTAGGGCTAACATATGGAGCATCCTCATTGGTTGCTGACTTCCTATTTTACTTATTTGGGTTGTGGATTTTGTTTTATTTTAGTTAGGGCTAAAATCTTAATTAGGGCCCTGAACATTGCCAAAAGGGTCAAATAAGTGCCCAAACTATGAAAAGGTCAAATTAGTGCCTGAA
>AWWV01010061.1:0-125072 GCA_001974805.1 Corchorus capsularis | reverse complement strand
TAATCTAACATTTTGGACTGAATTGCCCCAAATCGAAAAGTTCAGGCACTAATTTGACCTTTTCATAATTTGGGCACTTATTTGACCATTTTGACAAAGTTTATGGCCCTAATTGAGATTTTAGCCTTTAGTTAGACAATATCTTGTTTCTGTTTTGGGCTAGTTTCCACATTGAGTTTGGTTTGTGAGTTCCATTTTTCCTTCTTTCTCTCTTTGTTGTATGTCTAATCATTCTTTCTCTCCTTCTTTCATGATTTATGTAGTGCAAATGGAGAAAGCTCATTTGCTTGTTATTGTTTTTCTTTTGGATTTTGGTGGTCTCTCAAGGAGAGTTGGGCCTCTCTTATGATTTTGTTGTTAAACTGTTTTCATTGGACTATTAGATTAGATTGAATGGACCATGTTTGTGGGATATTTTTATTTTTTTAAGGTTTTTCTTCATTTTTCTTTTCCTTTCTCCATTAAAATTTATGGAAAAACTCAAGAAAACATTATTTAAATTTTGTGTACTTTTTAACTTTTCATGGTTATACATAAATTATCTTTGATTATATAAATGACACCATTATCTATTGTTAATCTGCGCAGAGCACGGGTATATGACAAGTATATGACAAATATGATCAAGAAAATGTTTTATAATCATATCAATATCAATTATCGTGAAAAAAAAAAAAACCATATCAATATCAATTACTTTGTAAATTTGAAAATGGGATTTTCATTTTGAAGTCTATTTGTTTAGAATTATTTTTTTGGTGATATTAGAATTTTTTTTAAAAAATAATTTTCTCAATTAAAAAGTATGATCTGGCAAAAAAAAAAAGTATGCCAAATAAATAAAAAATATTTTTTTTGGATAAATATGTATTATTCATCCGGTAGCAGGAATAAAAACTGCTACAATACTGAAACAAAGGAACTATTACAAGAAAACAAACTTACAAGCTCACCAATCTAGCTGCAAAGACCAGCTATTACAAAGAGAAATGTTTATAAGATCCTTAGCAATATGTTTAAAGCCAAGTAACCTAAGCCTAATAGAATCAGCAATAAAGAATAAAAGATTGTTGCACTCTGTTCATCTTCTGTTGAAAAATTCGGCTGTTCCTTTCTCTCCATATCACATAGCAAAAAGCATTTCAAGTCAATTTTAAGATTAAAGAGAGAAGAGATTTACCCTTGAGCTTAGTGATTGCCTAGTGAAGTTCGTAAGTTCCTGCCAACTGCCAACGGCCCTATTTAGCTAAATAAATAAATAAAAAATATTACAAATAGAAAATATTACAAATTGTAAATTGTTTTAGCTTTATAGTATTTATTTATATTTATTTATTTATCGAAGTAAATACAAAGTCGGTTAAACCCGAACCGCAGCGGCAGCGGGATCCGAGTTTCATTCAATTAGTTAATCGTTGATCAGCAAAGCAAAAACCCTATCCTGCTAAAACCATGGGTAGAAGGAGTCGAAGTAAAAGACGATCCGACGACGACGACTCTGCTTCCGATTCCGAATCCGACGAGAGCGGTAGCGGTGACTCTTCCCCGGATACAAAGTCCCGCAGCCGTCGCAAGGAACGCAGCCGTCGCAAGGAAAGCAAAAGCAGCCGCCACAAGCGAAGCCGAAGCCATCGCGATCGTGATTCCGACGGTGATTATTCCAGTGATGACAGTGATGAAAGCGACCGAGGCCGTAGTAAAAAGAAGAGCTCTAGAAATATCACGGAAGAGGAGATTGCTGAGTACATGGCCAAGAAAGCCCAAAAGAAGGTTTTTCCTCTTGCTTTCCATTTAATGGGGTACTTTTTATTTAGTAATTTGGAATGTTTTCGTTGATTTGATGGTTGATTTTCTTCATTTTAATTTAGGCAATGCGAGCTGCAAAGAAATTGAAAGCGCAATCAGTATCAGGTTACTCAAATGATTCAAACCCTTTTGGGGATTCCAATCTCAACGAAAAGTAAGGTTTTTTTCTCTCAAGCTTTATGAATGACTTATAACTTTAATCATTTGTGGTGCAAGTTAGAGGATTAGAGACTGAACGAATTATGTGAAATTCAAAATTTAACACTAATTGATGCAACTAAAAGTACTTCTTTACCATTGGTGCAATTGAAGTCATGAAAATTGCTTATTTCACTATCCTAGTATCAGATTTGGGGAATGATTTTTTTTTTTCGAGATGCTTATGCACTTATATTGATTATCAATGATATTGTATGTGGTTTGTAGATTTGTCTGGCGGAAGAAGATCGAGCGTGATGTTTCCCAAGGAGTGCCATTGGACAATTTCTCAGTGAAAGCTGAAAAGAAGAGACAGAGAGAAAGAATGGTAAGATAGTATTGTTTGAGACCATTTTTGTATAATTTTAACCATATTGATATGTGATTGTGACATGAAATCATTTTCTGATCAATACTTATTATCATGAATGCTTATTCGAATTCATGTTTCAGGCTGAGATTGAAAAGGTTAAGAAGAGAAGAGAGGAAAGGGCACTTGAGAAAGCACGGCATGAGGAAGAAATGGTAAAGTTTGGTTTCTGGAATATATGGAATAAAATTGCAACCTGTTGAATACTGAAATTTTCTCTGCTTGGTTGATATGTCACATCTTTTGGTATGATTTTCGTGTGTCTACCTGTAGGCTTTGTTAGCTAGAGAGCGTGCTCGAGCTGAGTTCCAAGATTGGGAGAAAAAAGAGGAGGAGGTATGATGCTGAGTTGCCAATACTATGTTTTTCTCGTCATTTAAAGTTGGTTTGGTTTGGTTTTTAACATGTGCTACCTACAGTTTCATTTTGATCAAAGCAAAGTCAGATCAGAGATTAGATTGCGTGAAGGCCGTACAAAGCCTATTGATGTTCTGTCCAAGCAACTTAGTGGCGCGGATGATCTGGATATAGATTTAAATGAACCGTACATGGTTTTCAAGGTAAATATATCTCCGTCCTGCATAGCCTGTAACATTTTAAATATATTTTAGTAAAGACCAGTTTACCAGTTTGCTCTATATGGCTAGGCTCTGGGACTTCTCTGTCTATGAATATAGGTCTTTGACTCTTTGTTGTTTCTAGGCCAGCACATCACTTTCATGGGATTGTGATTGGTAGTGACCCTTAGTGTTATACAATCATAAGTGGTTGACTACTGTATATAAATGTTTTTATGCTACATTCAACAGTCTACCATCTGATTATGGTTATTACTTGATGGTTATGATTCAGGGCTTGACGGTTAAAGAGATGGAAGAACTTCGTGATGACATCAAAATGCATCTTGACATGGACAGGGCAACTCCAACTCACATAGAGTACTGGGAGGTATTACTCTATCCTATTCACTCATGCTTGGTACAGAGCCTACAGTTTTTGGTTGCAGTATTGTTCAGTGATTCTATTGTGAAGATCCCGTTAAGAGACTAATAATCTGTTTACTCATTGAATATGCATACACCATGCTCTCTTTGAATTTGTAAAATGTACAAGCATGTGCAGAAGAAATTTTCCTGAAAAGGTTCATATTGCTTACTTTAATTGGCTGGAGTAAAGGATTTAATGAACCAAAAGAAGTAAAGCAGGTCTCTTAGAATACTTTGATAAATCAAAAGTGGTAAAGCATGTCTTTTGGAATACTTTATCTTTCTCCGCAATGCTCTCATGCATGCTCCCCTGTCTGTCTTGTTTATATCTCGTTTAATTTCTAAAAGTAACTACATCTTTGTTAATGCTTTGAGTTGAATGAATGTTGAGTAAATCTTGTTCTGTTTAATTCCGCAGGCACTTCTGGTGGTGTGTGATTGGGAGCTAGCGGAAGCCCGGAAGAAGGATGCACTTGATCGAGCTAGGGTCCGCGGGGAGCAACCTCCAGCTGAGTTGCTGGCGGAAGAAAGGGGTCTGCACTCTAGTATTGAAGCAGATGTCAAGAATCTCTTGGATGGCAAAAGTTATCGTGAGCTTGAGGAGATGCAATCACAGATCGAGTCACAGATGCGTACTGGAACGGCAAAAGTTGTTGAGTATTGGGAGGCTGTTCTTAAACGTCTACATATCTTCAAAGCAAAGGTATTTATATTTAGATATTCTTCACCGTGTTATTGTTTTACTCATGATGTTTGTCTAGACTTACATGTTGGTTTATGACAGGCCTGTTTGAAGGAAATACATGCTAAAATGCTGCGCAATCATTTACAACGCCTTGAGCAACCTTCAGAAGGTGAAGATAAGCTGGAATCTGATCATGGTTTAAGACCAATAGAGGAGGCAATAGAGGAGGATAGTGATCATGATGTGAAAGGTTTGTGCTTAGTTAATGCTTGAAGAGATTATGATGGTTTCATCTTTAGACAGTTTGCTAATTTTTCTTTCCTTTGTAGATGCTGAAACATATTCTCCAGAACTGATACTACAAGAAGAGACCCATGAAGTGGAAGAAGAGGCTGGATCATTTTCACCAGAACTGTTGCATGGTGATGACAATGAAGAAGCTATTGACCCTGAAGAGGACAAGGCTTTACTGGTAAGTAGATTTTTTTAGTGTCTCTTAATCAGAATGAAAGTTAAAGGAGTATTCATGTTTAACAATATTCATTGTTAACAGGAAAGTAAACGTATGGCTGTGAGGGAGGAGCAACAAAGACGGTTGCAAGAAGCCATGGCCAAACCTCCACCTTCAGAAGATAACTATGAGCTAAAAGCCATGAAAGCTATGGGAGCAATGGAGGAGGGTGATGCAGTATTCGGCTCTGGGGCCGAAGTAAACTTGGACTCACAGGTGCTTTGACTAGTCCCATTTTTGTCCAATAAAATTAGAAATTGATGGTTGTTCGCTCCTGCTCCCTATTTTTATCTTTCAAAGTAGACTAATTTATTTATTGGTGCAGGTATATTGGTGGCATGACAAATACCGACCTAGAAAACCAAAATATTTCAACCGTGTTCATACTGGATACGAGTGGAACAAGTACAATCAGACCCATTATGATCATGACAATCCACCTCCAAAAATCGTGCAAGGATATAAATTTAATATCTTCTACCCTGACCTTGTGGACAAGACAAAGGCTCCTGTATATACCATCGAGAAGGATGGAAACAGTTCAGAGACATGCATCATACGGTTCCATGCTGGGCCACCATACGAGGACATTGTAAGTAGATTTCACTCAGCTCTATCATTATTAGCCAATCACTAATCTATTTTTGTAAATCTTAATGCTCTTTCATTCATGAGTGGATCACTAACTTGTTTGCAATTATTCAACAGGCTTTCCGGATTGTAAACAAAGAGTGGGAATATTCTCATAAGAAGGGATTTAAATGCACGTTTGAACGTGGAATTTTGCATGTATACTTCAACTTCAAGCGCTACCGCTACCGGAGGTGATATGTGGCCTATTTTGCAATTCTGGCTTTTGAAGCTGTAATAACTGCCTGGAATTTTTACTCAGCCATTGCAGTTCATGCGTAAGGATTATGTGAATAGTGTTCTCATTCTTTCCCCATCTTTCAGTTATGACCAATATATTGACCATTGGTGTTTCTCTTAGATTGTAGTAGTTGCTAAATCCTAAACCTTAATTGAATTTTGATACGATTTGTACCCCGAGAATTTATGTTCCCTGTATGTACTAATAAATTATTAATCCAATCAATCCCCATCTTTTTCACACTCTAGTTTCTCTTTATTTTGCAGGATGATTAGGCTATTGGTAATTATTCATTTATGAGGGTTTTTCTACTTAATTCTCATACTTTCTTTTCTTCATTACATAGAAAATGTGGAGACTAGTAGAAAAAATAAAAGAAAAAAGAGAATGTGGAGACATGACATGACTATGAGTGGGCATTGCATATTATTGGTTTTGGGCCAAATTTTTGTGGAATCTGAGTGGGAAGCAAATCCCATCATACAAGTCATGGCCCCATTACGTTTAAACATAGAATTAGAAACATATATAGTATCATTAGAATTAAGAGATGTTTGGGGTTAAAGCACGTTTAGAGGCCCCCTAAGGATGGATTTGGATGGCCGAAAAGACATAGATAACAGTTTTTTTTTTTAATAATGTTAAAAAAGAAAAGAAAGATTGGGATCAGATTTTTTTTTTTTGAAGAAAGTATTAGATCAGATGATCCGGACTAAGGACTTTAGAGTTTGAGCTGTGGGGAAGTGGAATCTGTAAAAATATAGTAAGAGAAAAAGCAAGGAAGCTTTTTTGATTTGGGAAAGCATTTGCCCATAAAGCTTTTTTGAAAGATAGTAGGCTTTTTCATACGAGGAAAGCCTAAAATCATAGTATTTGTAGTGAATGCTCTCTCTCCCCCTCATCGTACATTGAAGTCTTTGATACAAAATCTATGTCAAATTGCATATATCTAATGTTAGTTTCTTTTGGTCAGTACTAATCTTAGTGGAATTTTATTTGGCTTAAATGCCAAAATGTATCCTAAAATTTATATGGATTGCCACTTTGCATCAAATTTTTTTTATTTTTCATCATATCGCATCCTAATATTTTATTATGCGTACATTTTGCACCCTTTGTGACGGAAAATGGTTACGATGCATGTTATGGTGCTGACATGGTATGCCACATGAGATGAAAATGCCACATGACATGCTAACATGGCAAAATTTTCCTTCATTTTCTTTTCTTTTTATGTTGACGTGGCATGCCACGTGACAATGTTCGGTTGATGTGGCATGCCAAGTCAACGTCATAACGGCGCCGTCGAGTACTTAACGAATTTTCGGTAATGAAGAGTGCAAAATGTACGCAAAATAAAACATTATGGTGCGATATGATCAAAATAAAAAATTGGGTGTAAAGTGACAGTCCGTATAAACTTTAGGGTGCATTTTGCCATTTAAGCTAATTTTATTTTTAACAGTTCTTTGGCATACTAGGATGTCAAATCAAATAACAGTTAAAGGCTCTCAAGAACCAGATATTGTGAAATTGAAATTATGTTTACATATTTGCATTTGGAAACATCTTACTTTTTACTAGTGATCAACTTGTAAATCTACGTACTATATACATATATTCCTACATAGATGGAAAGGAACTCTTTTGAGTGACTTGAATTTCGATGATCTTGTGACCGACGTGATCAATATTTAGGGAGATCAACCCAAATGGTCAAATATACTCGAACATCAAACCTACAAACATTTGTTATGTGTTGAAAGTTACATAAGAGGATCAAATTTCACGTGCTATATGGTGAACAAATTCCATTGACCCTTTTTCTTTGGCATTAATCTTCGGAGTGGAAATTATTAGTAAGAGGACAAATTGGAACAAGAATCCGCCATTCCCAAAAGAGCATATTGGACGGGAATGGATACGCCATGTTTTTCTTCCTTTGGTCCAATAGAGCATTGACACCCTCAAAGGCTTTTTATAAACATGCAAATAAAGATGAAATGTTACTTTTCTTGAGAATGGGATTAGTCAAAAAGTCAATAATTATTTCCCAATATATTGTTCATCATGTTCCCATATTTTCCAATGTGCTTCCTAAGTGTGGCAATTAGCAATCATTCTCAATTTCCGCATAAAAGTAGTAGTTCTTATAAATTATATTTCCATTGTCTCAAGTGTTATGTAAAAGCCTTCATTCAACTTAGCATAATAGATAACCAATGGTTGTTGGGTCGGATGAATGGAATTCGGTAAACCCTTAAGTAAGGTTTGATGTTCAAATCTTATAGAGGGAAAATGTTTAGAGAACTTTCCCTATTTAGGATCTGACACGACTTATTCTGAATTAATTAGGATTCAATTTGACTATCGAATACTTGATTGCTTTGTAGTTTGTACCAAATTTTTTAGAGAACTTTTCCTTGTTTAGAATCTGACATGACTTGATTCTAAATTAATTAGGACTCGGTGTGACTATCCTGAAGCTTTGTACCAAATTGTATTTTTAAAAAAAAAAAAAAAAAAAAAGAGGACATAATAGTCGCAAATTAATACTCTATTAGCAAAGCGACTCTCACAACAATTTTATATTGACATAAGTCAACTAAAGCCCTTTGCTAGCTATTTGGTGGGGATTGGGAATTTGCGAATTTGTTTTTATAAAGAGGCTCATCACTTCAAAAATGCACTATCTTTTCCAACAACAATATAAACTGCTTTGCCCTTTAATAATAACCAAAGAACCAAAGTACTACTTAATACTTATTTAGTAGGCAAGAGGCTCATTAAACTAAGACTAAGACAAGACAAGAAATAAGCATGACATCCCTGACCATTAGGTAAATCTAATAGCCAGCCATTGCCTTTAATAGAAATTTGATCATTCAACAAAGGAAAGGAACTTGATATGATATAGAGAATAAGTTGTACCTACGTTGCAATAACTTTCAACACACAACAAAGCTTGAGAAACATGAAATCTCTTGAACCCTGATCAATCTTGGGATTTAGTTTGTAAGGTTTGATGTTTGAAATCGCGTTGTCGTATGCGAGGTGGGTGATATATAGAGAGAGATCACTACATTAGTAGAAAGATGTTTTCAAATGTAAAGATATATACGTAAACATAAATTCAGTTTCACATTGCGGTTCTTGAGAGCTTTTAAGTTTTTTTCCTTTTTTTGGCTACTTAAGAAGTAAAAACACAATCATAATATGCCAAAGAACTGTATAAAAATATATAAATTCCACTAAGATTAGTGGGGAGCAAAAGAAACTACATTAGATATATGCAATTTGATATAGATTTTTGTATCAAAGACTTCAATATACAAGCACTTACTACAAATACTGTGATATAGTAAAAAGGCAATGAACTCTAGAGACTAGAGATAAGGCTTTCCCCGTATGACAAAGCCTACTAGCTTTATAGGCAAATGCTTTCCCAAATCAAGGTGAATTATTAAGACCGGTGCTCTTCTGACACGATGTCAGAAGAGCACAGTCAATTACAGCCATTGGATCGTGACTTTTCGTCTCCCAATCGTCCATCTTACATAAATAATGATTGGGTCAAAACGTAAATTACTTGAAACCGGTTGTAAGAGTTTTTGTCTTCTAGCGAAAATTATATCTTAATTTATAAAAAAAAATTCAAACTGACAGCATTGAGAATTGTGATGTCTGATGACAAGCACATTAACAAAAAAAATTTATGTAACTTTTCAGAATAAAAAATAAGGTTTGAAATTGTTAATCAGTGCAAATTCCTTCAATATATCTCTATACATATTTATTTCATTTTTTTAATATTTTAACATAATTTAAATTTAAATTTAAATTTTATAGTCAAATATTAGTAAAATCATGAGATTATATTCTGTAATTCTATATCATAGTAAAAATGAAGACATATATGATAACATATATATACTATATATGCACATTATATATATATATATATAAATTTGGAAAAGATATATATAAGAAATTTTTTTTGGCATTATAGATACATATAAGAATTTAGATATAGATAAATTAGGATAATGGATAATGACATATAATACTTCTTGCCTTACTATTTTTTAGTTTGATAGAGATATGTCTTCTCCAAATCTAAGTATTTAGTAATTACACATTTCAAATTCATAATTTTTTTTTTCTAAGTTAAATCTTATTCGAACTGGGTCAGCTTATTTTGGAGTAAAACTCTCCCAACAATGATTCTCTCTATCCACAAGACTTAAACTCAAGAGTTTGCTTTAGTAAAATAAGTGTGAATTACTTGAACCAACCATTGATATATAATAAAATGTACTTATAGATTTACAAGGGTTGAAAAGGATTTTGGAAAGGAAATTTGACTATCAAACTTTGGGATTTAATTAGTAAAGGATTTTGGAACCCGTCTCAAAATTTTGGGATTTGACTATTATCCTTTGAGGTTTGACCGTACATGTACAATAATGTTTTGTGGTTTGCCTATTAAAATTTGGGATTTGATCATTATCCTTTTGGAATTTGACCATGCATGTACAATGATGTTTTGTAGTTTGATTATTGAAATTTGGGGTTTGACCATGATGTTTTGTGGTTTGCCTTCAAATGAGTTTGAAGGCAATGAGAAATTTCCCATAACATTTTAACATGTTTTAGTTATTTTGTAACAACTAAATATATAGTTAATCATATTCTTGTATTTTTTATCTATATATTCCTTCTTTTTACTTAAACCATATATCCCATTTTTGAACATTATTATATTTCATACATTTCATCTAAATTAAAACATGAAAATCTTATCCTTAAAAAATGATTTATATGAACATTGAATATAAAACACACATTTCACTCCAAAAAAAAAACCACACACACACACATCAAAGATAGCTTAATATCCAAAAGAAAAAAAAAGCCTTACAATCTTTTATTTGAGACAAATAAATCACTTTTTATTTAAAATTAAGTTAAAAATTTATTTAAATTTTAATTACAATGATTGCTCTGTTTCTATTTTTGGAGCATGTTGGTATAACAAGAATTTAAAATTTTTAAAAATAAGAAGAAGAATAACATATAATTATTTCCTTTGACTTATAAAGTTAGAGATGTCAATCGGGCGGGTTGGGTGGGTTTCGAATTATCGTCACTTGGGTCCAGGTTAAATGAGTTAGATAATTTTCTCGAGCCATTCGGGTTATCGTTTATTTTTTGGTCAAATCGGGTTCGATTGGATTGGACGAGTTATTGGGTTCGTGTCAAGTTTTGGCAGCTCTACTTATAATTAATGGGTCACGTGCAACGCACGTAGGAGTGAAGACTAGTTAAACTAAAATAAATGTTTTATTTCTAGATCCAATTCTTCTTGATCTCTATTGTGTTTTTCAAAATCAACTTTTTTTTATCGTATTCTTCTATCTCTACTATATCTTATTATCTTTTGACCTATCTCTATTTTGACTAAAGATTAATTTTTTCATCCAAAAGGGAGAAGTAAAAAATTCCTTCAAAATCTTTCTCCCTTGGCCTCTTCATTGTTGTTGCGTCCAGTGCTTATCTTCGATTCCTCCAAGTAAAACGACACCACCTTAATTTGCTCTCTTCCTCTCTTTTTGGTTCCATTTCTTCTGCCACCTAACTTGTTGCCTCCTCCATTGTTGCCGCTACCAACATTGCAACCAAACTCTCTGCAAGAAGCCCACCATCTAATACCCCCTTTTAAAAAGATAAAAAAAAAACCCCCACAACCCAAATCAAAAGGAAGAAATAGAGCATAAAACTTAAATTGGTAGTTCCTACAACAACAGAGGTAAAGGCATGTGGTTTGATTGGTATTTGTTTTCTTTGTTTTGGTGTTTGGGTTTAAGCAAAATTAGAAAAAAAAAAAGAGAGATTGGGAATTTAGAGTTAGAACATGAGTAGTATATTTTTGTGGCTATAGATCTAGCCTTGTGAGTTTGTGTGAAACTATAAATTAGAAATTTTGATTGTTATTGGAAGATTCCGATGGTAAATGGAGGATTAATATATTCGGCCTCTACATTAATAATAACAAGCTCTTCTAATTTTGGTTGATTTGGGAAGGTTTATTGGATTTGAGAGTAGAGACCAATATATTTTTATAGATTTAGACTTGTGAATTTGTTCTTTTAGTAAAATTAGTTTAAGATTCATCTGTGCACTGGTGATTTTGGTTGATTACTGGAGGATTCCGGTGGTGGAGTAAGGCGGTTTGTGGTGGTGTTTATGGGTTCCGAGTATTTTCTTCTAAGTGTTCTTGTGAAGAGAAAAAAAAAGAAAAAAAATTGTTATATTTATTAATAATAATTATTAAAATTTTAAAATCAATTTTTCTTTTAAAAAAGGAAAAGACACGTGTTAGCATGTTAATCACGCATGTAAATTAAACACTGCCGCATATCTTGAAATGATACAACACGATAACGTTATATCCTAAATCGACACAAATCATAACGGTGTATTATAAATTGAATTTTGGGTCAGACGTTATATCCTGAATTGAGTATTTAACCCTTAAATTGTGATATACAACATATATGGAAATTATGGTTGAAATAACAAAAACTATATATTAAAAAATAACATATATGGAAATTATGGTTGAAATAACAAAAACTATATATTAAAAAATATTCAATATGCATGTTATTTTAAAGATATCAATTTGATCTTTCTAATTATTATTTTTTTTACAATTTAATTTTAATTTTTTAATTTTAAAAAGTAAAAAGAAAAAATATTTATTCTAACTTGAACATTGCACAGAAATCGAAACAAATACCTTTTTTTATCTTTCCCTTAAAAACAAATATTTTTCACGTTTGTAATTTTGTTTTTAGTGCACTACTTTTACACTTTGCACCAGTCCCGAGTTGATTTAACAATTATTCTCTCTCTAAATTTACATATAACCGGATTGATCAAAGGTAACATTTTATCCACTTTTACTCATAATGGACGGTTTTTGTTCTTTCCCACCTAATCCAACGGACGTAATTATCACGTCTGATGGCGTCGGTCTTAATCCCCCACCCCAAATCAAAAAAAACTCAATTGCTTTTTCTCCACACAACCAGAAATAATTCGTACAAAATTTTAACAGATTCCACTTCCCCACATCTCAAAGTCCCTACCCTTTGGATCATCTATATACTTTCTTCAAAAGAAAGTAAATAGAATCTGATCCCAATCTTTCTCTTTTTTATGTCTTTCCGTCCACTCAAATCCATCCATTGAATCCCACTTTTGCAAGTGTATATTATTCAAAAACCAAATTCTTGTATAACATGAATATTCAGATCAAGTTATAGACATACATCATGAGTATGATAATATCTTTTTTCATAAGTCGAAAAATTTACACATACAGTTCATTTATATAATCTCAACGCTGACCTGATCTTTATCATTGTTTTCGCCGTCTATAATCTGAATTATGCATTGGATTTCTTGAACAACATGCTTCATGCTTGGTCTATCTGCCTTCTTCTCTCTCAGACAGGCAAATGCAAGCTCTGAGAACATGGTAACACTCTTCAACATATTAGCTGAAGGCTCTTTACCGACTAGTTTCTGATCCACAACTTCCATGATTGCACTATCACTCGCCCGTTGGCTAACATAAATGACTAGATTAACATCATCCTGATCTCTTGAGAAGTCTATAGCGCGTTGGGACGTCAGTAATTCAAGCAACACCACTCCATAACTATAAACATCACTTTTATCTGTCAACTGATAGTTGCGGTAGTATTCAGGATCCAAGTACCCAAGGGTTCCTTGAGCACAGGTTGAGACATGGCTTAGTCCCGGGCTAGCCAATCTGGAAAGTCCGAAATCCGAAACTTTTGCATTGAACTCATCATCTAAGAGTATATTTGTTGACTTGACATCCCTATGGTAAATGGGGGTGTATGCTGCAGAATGTAGATAGGCCAATGCTTCAGCAGTTTGAAAGGCGATTTTAAGCCTTGTTTTCCAGTCAAGAAAAGTGGGATACTTTCCATGTAAATGATCATGCAAAGTCCCATTTGAAATATACTCATAGATCATCAATGGTTGCTCCGCTTCCACGCAACAACCTAGGAGTCTAACCAAGTTCTTGTGATTGACTTGAGAAAGAATCCCAACTTCATTAAGAACTTGTTGTGTGCTTTTGATGTTTCCAACTTTAGCTGATTTTACTGCAACAAAAGTACCATCTGCAAGCTCACCTCTGTAGACTTCCCCAAATCCGCCACTCCCTAGTACCCGGTCTCTTGAAAAGTTGTTTGTTGCTTTTTTTACCTCTTTCAAGCGGAACATCTTAGCAGGTTTGCCACCATTGCTTGTATTCAGCATGTCTTCCCTTTCCTTCATGAGCTTTGCCACCTGGTTAGAGTTTTTCCGCGATCTTCTATAAGTAATTGCAGCAGTTGCCATAGCTAGTGTGAAGAAGGAGATTACTGCTACTGAGACCTTCATGGTGATGCTAGCTCTAGTGTTTTTCTTCTTTCTCAAGCAAGTTCCACCAATAGGGTTCCAGTTGTAGCCCTTATTGCAAAGGCAGCGAGAAGGGCCATTTGGACTTGCTGGTGAACACCTTGAAGCCCCGGCGCAATCAAGTTGGCTTTGACAGACTGGTTCAGCTGGAGGAGTCCATTGAATTTCCAACCCCTCTTCCCATTCATCTGCTGGTTTTTCTGGATCCAAATGAAGTATGCTTCTGAAAGCTTTACAACCTGAATTGTGAAGCCGTATTTTGTATGCTGAAGGCATCCCACCTGCAATGAAAGTGCAGCATGGATCAAGTCCACCTGCACACTGGACTGCTCGGTTTGCTTCAACATGTCCAGAGCTCCCCAAATATCTGTGACAGAGACTTGTAGCAGTGCAGTTAAGAGGAGAGACCAGAAGGCGAGGCGAACAGTTGAAGAGGAAGATGGTGTTTGATGAAGTGATGTTAAAAGGGAGTGTTTGATTCAACCAAAGCCCCCCACTCAGAGTCATGTCCTGAGTTACACATTTGCCAGGCATCCATGGGGATGGTTGAACAATCATGCGGTTAAATGGAGCCATGATTCTGGTAACAAGGTAAGAACTTTCATTCAAGGCATCAAAGTAAAGTTTTTGAGACTGGGAGTCGCAGCGAAGAGAATAGCTTGGATCACCACAGTTGGGGCTTGTGCTTAAGGGATACGGGACATCCATGGAACCACAGCTTGGACAAGTCCTCTGGGAAGAACAGTGATGAACAAGGAAAAGAAGACAGAAAATATAAATGCAAATTGAGAGTGGTTTGCCATTCAGCTCAGTTGAGATCATTTTACATGAAAAATAGGAAGAGCTGAAATGGCTAGAATGCAAAGAGAAAGGATGCCAGTCTATTATAAGGCCATAAAAGAAGAATAAAGTAGGGTAACTTAATCATAATGAAAAGTAGCTGAAAGAATCAAATATGAAACCATTCCCCTTTTGTGATTTACAGGACAGGTGGATTCCTACTGTAAAGAATAGCTAGCTGTGTTCTCTACCAGATGATATTGATAGTTATTACTAGAAATGGCTTCAGCTCCTTTATATCAGACTTTTTTCTTCTTCTCTAATGGGGTTGAATAAAAAATCCTATAAGTTAATTTCAATATTGATCTCTCAAAAACATACACGTGGAATGGAAAAAGGCAACAAAAACTCCATTAACAATATATTTTTATGAGCACTAAGTAATTATGAGTGCAGGGGATCTTATGCAGAGGTATAACAAAACCAACCATCCAACAGGATTACCATAATTATCTTGTTGAAGAAAATAGAAACAACATTTAAGTTTGAAGAATTAACTAGTAAAGGCAGCTGTATGAAAAACATGGGCAAACCATGGAAGTGATCAAAATACAGAAGGGTCATTTGATTTTTGGCTTGGAAACCTTTTAATAACCACCGGCGAGTTTATACAAAAGATTGAAGCAAAGAGTTAAGGGAAGACAGATAACTTTGAAGGAACATAACTGCAGCATTTAGTAACCAAAATAACAAGTATTAAAGCTGTAAACAAGTTATTATATATCATATTATCAATGATATTCAATCAGTTCAAGTGGGGAGGTCTATTTTTAAAATTCAAGAGAGGAAGCACCTATGCCACCACTGTAAAGGATGAACCAAGAAAGAGAATTATCTTCTACTTTCCCCATATTGTCAGCTTCTGTGCCTTTGTTCATCCCTGTATTAAGCTCACATTAAGCAGCTAGACTGGATTATATGCTTTAACCTTCAACAATCTTTACAGGAGTCCTGCAGCCCAAAATAAATCCATTAATCAAACGCTTTTTCAAGAACTTATAATCTGCTAGAAAGCTTATTCTTATGGATGAATTGCTTACCCAAATGGACTTTGTTTGATGGACAGTAGCTCAACATCCAACTGCAGGTCAGAGAAGAAACAGAACAGTGAAGATGCAGAAAAGAAGGGGAGATACCGGGAGAATAATGTAGGAAATGGGGGAGGGGGGAAGGCTAGAAAGAAGATAAACACAAAATATACAATTTATCCATGAGATTAACCAAAAAATTGTGGCAGAGAAAGATCTAGTAAGGAAGTAAAAATCTCCTTTCTCAAATAATACAAAAACATGGTGGACACATCACCTCAATTGTTGCATTTGGAGGGATTTCCTGCACTCCTTTTTTCCCGTACGCTAGCTCAGGAGGAACTATCAGCAGCCGCTGTAATAAACTTTTGGTTAAACAAGATTTGTGTTTCCAATTTGAAGAAAAAACTTCCAACTTTAAGTTCAGTAACATTTCTGAGTGAAGAAAAGAATGAAATTAGGAATCAACTCAAGTCAGCCTACTCTAATGGAGGAAAAAGAACTTGTACATGCCATCTTGCGGTCCATAAAGGACCTGAAATCTCAGAAGGTATAAAGCTGAAGGTATATTGGAGGTTAATAGAACTTCCTTCTAAGCTATGCTATATAAGACACATTGCAGGAAATAATAGTATGCAACAACTTTTCTCACCTGGCCTCCAACACGCATTCCTTCAACCCCAAGATCCAATCCCTTAAGAACATTTCCAGTTTCGGATTGGCCAATATCGAATCCATATGGCTGAATCAATTCAAAAATATATAAATTTCCTAAGAAGCAAATATGATCTAAAGGAAAATATTAGCAAAAACATATATACTACACTTAAATCATTATAGAAGAACTTAAATATGTATTTCTTTTTCTTTTTTTTTTTGGTGAAAACAAAGAGACTGTATCTCTATTTGATATGATCAACCTCCTATGGATTATCGGTCCAATAAATTCCAGGACTTCATGGATGGTATATATTCCACAAAATAAAGATTGCAGACACAAAGTATCCAGTGCAAATACATAGTACATTAATGTCACTACTAAACAAATTTATTTCAGTCTTACCGTTCCTCCTCCAACACCGAGTCCTTGTCTGCTAGTCATAAAGGTGATCCCTTTCCACTTGGCAACATAGTGAACCTATTAAAAAGAGAAACATATGCCATTAGTTATATTTTGAATTTAGGGGATGGACAAAAAAAAACAACTGAACAGTTTTTTATTTATCAAGAGTGAAAACCCACTTCAAAATGGATATAGCCCTGAATTCATGAATTGGAATAGCATAATCATTCATTATGAAAAGATCACTTAGATGTGAAAAAAGAGAAGCTTTTTCATTTTAGTTTCATTTTAGGCATTCTCACTTGAGAAATATGATTAGCTTCTACGCCTCTTTCATTATAACTAGTCTATATGCAGGTAGGTAGAAACTAGAAATTAGGAAAATGTAGATCAGATTAAGAGCATAGAGATTGCAATGACATCTAACTAGGTCACAACCGTACTGCAACCCGAGATCCCTTGACAGCCTTCAGTCCGCTGCCGACCTTCAAATCATAGTACCTGCAGAATATTGCACATGAGAAAATTTGTATAAGCACATCCACTGTATAATAGACATAGAATAGATTCAGAATGCTCTCTTTCAGCTTATGACACAGAAATGTACAATACAAGGAGGAGCAATAAGTTGCAGCCTTTTCACCATCAATTTCACCAAAATTTTCAAAATCCTATGCTTCCTCAGACTAGATACTAACACCACTCAGGACATATGGTGCAGTTTCCCTAGTTTGAAATGCAGTAAAAAGATACAGAGAACTGTTCAACTAAGAATAAGAATGAAAGTTTACTAACTTCAGCCCATTGGGAAGAGTTGTGAATTCACTCTCAGGTATTTTGGCCCCTCTAAGCTGCAAACCAACATAGAGTGCACAAATTACACAAATTAACAAAAGAAAAATAGAAGATGAAGATGAAGATTGAAAGTACACTTACAGCTCTTCTACTCGTGCTAACTGCCTCAGCCACATCACAAACATACATTGCAGCAGCTGAATCATACCCAAAGCTCACACAACATTAAATTGATGAATGCATGCACAGGATCAGGATTTTTCAAAGACAAAATCCCCTAATAGCCCACTTAGTAACCACTTTTAGCCAAATAACCCATCACATTTATTTGATCATGGACTCAAAAACAGTTTTAAAAAATGAGAAAATCTAAAATATTGGTATATTGATGTAATAATGAACTAACCAGCAGTTAGGAGAGAAGCAACTAATGCCCTTCTTCCCTCATTTTGCAAAGACAGAACCTCTGCTTTTGAGGTATTATCATGATCAGAAGATGATAATGTGCAGTGACACGGCAATACAAATGAATTCTTCTTTGCTAGTTTAATCTTCCCTGAGGAATTGGAATTTAGAAAAAAAAAAAAAAGTTATTAATCCAAAAGAAAGAGAAATAGAGAGATGAATGGGAGGGGGGAAAATATTTACCTGGAATGGGAAGTGAGAAGAGAGGCTTGTAATGTAGGAGAGTTAAGCTGCTTTGGTGGTAAGGGAAGAGGGAGAGTTCCATTGAGAGTTGGTTAAGTGACAGTTAAGAAGTGAGGAGGGAGAATTTTTCATTTACATTTCTTTTTTTCCCACTATTATTATTTCCGTTTAGGTCATGAAAGAAAGGAGATAATACAATCAATACCATCCACATATCTAAAGGGGTTTTCATATACAAAAATCAAATTGCAATGCATCATGAAAGTGTAAGGAAATGATTTTGAGAGAGCCCACCAAAAATCCTCCATTTTTATTTTTTTTTGCCAAGCCTCGAAATTAATTTGGTATGAGAATTAGTTTGAATCAATTGGTAAACACCATTTGCATAATTTTCAAATTTCAAATCCTTAGTATAGAGTTTTGGATAAAAAAAAAATCCTTAGTAATAGAGATGGAAATTGAATTGAATTTTAAGAGACAAAAAAAATTATATACCAAGACTCAACCGGACCTTTGATGCCAAAAAAAAAAAGACTCAACCGGACCTGACTCGATTTGGGGCGGGCCAGTTCCAAATTTTTGGGCCGTTGGTGATTTTTAAAGGAAGAAAATGGACTATTATAAGCATATTAAAAAAAAAACAGTTAGGACGAAAGCATTACCTTTTGGGTCCAAATATTTGGGCTTGAACTGAAAAACTTGACCCAAACTTAAGAAAATAAACTTACACATTTAAGTGCAGTTTTTTAGTATAGCTCCTTTTTTTTTTGGTCAGGAGTACTAAAATTTAACCACAAGTCTAAAAGGAATAAGATTTACATGCATCTACATTATTGTGATAGCATTTTAATGATCTAGCATTCCTTTATGTAACAATAATCTTCCCATAAGGAGAATTAGAATACAAATTTTCATACACTAGAACAAGATTTCCTTGCAGGAACAAAATGTTCATCATTACCCAAATGCCTCCCAAAGCACTTGCCTTCATGCTTTTCCTTTTCCCTTTCCTTTTCATTTGACTTCATTTTCTCACTTCCTTCCACCCATTTCTTGAATTTCTTAAGCAACTTCTGCCTTTTGGAGCAAACTTGACCCGAATTTGTAGCAACACTTAAGCAAGGCTCACCTTGCTCCGTCAATGCCTTTGCTTGATCATCATCAATTCTAAAACCAAGAATTTCTTCATTCCCTTCAAACTCTTGTTCAAAATTATAATCCTTATTCTCTTGCATATAATCTTGCAACATTTGATATCGTTTAAGCTCATACCTCAAACAAGCATTGCACCATTTTAGGTAAGTAAGTTCCTTCCTTTCAGCAACTCTGTCTTTTTGAAGTTGTTCATATTCATCTGCAAGTTGTTTGTAGTCTTCTATGTTGATCATCCCCTCTTCTTCTGTCTGAAAATCGACAAAACGGGTCGTAGTTAGATTATAAACTTTTGATTAATGTTCAGTTTAAGTGCAATTAAAGTAAGTAACACAAACCTTTGAGATTGATGAATTTGATTTCTCTGCCAATTCCAATTTCTCAGAAAGCTCAACTTTTTGCTGCTCCAATTGACTTGTGAGAGATTTCAATTCCCTAACTTCATCTTCAAGTTTCTTGATGACATTACATTTCCCTTCTAGTAGTTCACCGTTTCTTTCAATTTCTGCATCTTTAGCTTCAATCTTCAAGTCTTTTTCCCTTATGATTTTCTCTTGGCATTTTGTTTTTCTCAAAAGCCTCTTTACTTTCCTCTCAAGCAATCCATTTTGTGATTTCCAATTTTCAAGCTGCTCCACAACTCTTAAATATTCCATAACAATTTTTTCAACCCTTTTATTCTCTGCCTCTATGGATGAAATTTCCCTATCCATGAACTCAACATATAATTTTTCTAACAACATTAAATTCCTAAGCTCCATAAGCATAGATTCTTGTTCTTTAAGATCACAAAAACGAATAAATTTCCTCTCTAATTCCCATTCTTTCCTTTGAAGTTCTTCGATTCGTGTTCTTAAGCCTAAAATCTCATCTTCATTAACCATTCTATCCTGAATTTCCGAACTTCTAATCATGTTCATAATTTGAGTACTTGTAACAACTTTTTCTTCACCTTCACTACAAGTTGAAGACATAGAATTAAGGCCATTTTCACCCCTAAGCTCCTCATTAGAATCAGTTTCGAGGGAACTTACCGGGGTTTCCATTGAAGAAGCTTCAGAATTTATGCAACGTTTGGCTATCATCCTAGCATAGACAAAGCCTGCCAAAGAGAGTGCTAAAGGAATGCCAGCTTTGAGAAGCATTGGCTTTATAATTACTTCTGCTCTTGAAGATGAAGTCTCCATCATATAACAAAAAGATAGAAATTGGATTTTGAATTTTGATTTTCAAGTTGGAATTTATTATTTTTTTTTTCTGATCAAATTCTAAGCTCTATACAACATAGGAATGCAGAGAACACATATATATAGTACAACAAATCTGGGAAAATTTTATGTTTAATATTTTTCCATGTGATGTGCTTTGTTTTTAATTCTAAAGCTATTTAAAGATTCTTTGCCTTTATGTTTACATAGCTTTTACTTGGCTTAGAGGGATGATGATGGATGGATGGTTGTTGCTTTTTGACTACTCTAAATGGCTTTAATGCCTCCTTCAATTCACTTTCCTCATGTTCTTATAATTTGGAATCTGATTCTTCTTTTTATAACTCTGGTTTCCAAATGATTTGATTCTTGCATAATATCCAAGTTTAAAAATACGAGTAAAGTTATAGGCAATGCCCAATGCAAGTAATTTGGGCTTTGGTATAATTATATTGGGCTTGCCTTGAACCCATAAATATGATAAAAGTCAAAATGGGGAGGCTTATTTTGGGAATCTGTTTAAAAGCTTGAAACAAGCCCAAATTACATAATTTGGGCCAATATTAGAATTTGGATAGCATATCCTTCCAAAAAGGAAACAGAAAAAAGTTGCAAAAGCCGAAAATATAAAAAAAAAAAAACTAAGTTAATTCAAGTGATTCAATGATTAATGTTTACTCTTTTTAAGTGAAAGAAGGTTTCAAATTTGAGTTTTGTGGATAAACCATTGTTAGCCCTCTAAAGAGCTTTACTTTTTTTTTAAATCGTCGTAACGAATATAATATATATATATATATATATATGTGTTATTTACGCATATTTAAGTAAACATATTCCTTTCTTTACCCAAAAAATATATTTTTCCTACCTTAAGACAAATTAAACGAGTATCTCGACTACATTTGCAGTGGTCCCAATTCTACTCATGATAATGCATGTCATTATACAAAAAAAATCAATTCAATAATAATGAGACAAACGTTTTAATATTTTTTGGGGGTTTAATCACGAATCATGCCTCATATATTACCCAAAGGCCACAAAATTTTGTTTGGGTCCAAAAATCCAAAGAGATAAGATAGTTTTCGATTAAATTTCCTTCTGATTTTGAGGAATATGATATGTTTTAATTTTAAGTATATAGAATACATGTATATAAGAGCTTAGCCGCTTGGTAGTGGCATCTTATGTACCAAAAAAAAAATATAGTATATGCCTTTTTGAAACTTAATAATAATTAAAACAACATGTGAAATAAGAGATAAATTGAATAATGTTTAGAATATTTTACATACCAACCCACATTTTAACTTCTTTCCACACATGAAGATGCTAGGGTTAGAAAAAAAGGCACCATCATCATTCATCCATGATCCATCTAGTCTTTTGTCTTTATGGGGATTTTGTTGTCCTCTCTTGATTCAATAATCGTCATATTTTGGTACATGATTGTCGAAATTTGGAAAATTTGGAGCCCCCATGTGCTTATATAAAGTTCAATATTCATGCATCACTTTTTAAACAAATAAAACTAAATATCAAGATATATAATACCATTATGTTATCAAAAAAGAAAAAAAAAAGGATAATAGCATTGGCATTATATTATATTCTATCAGGTGTTTAAGAGTATAGTTTGGTTGAAGCTTAAAATTAATAGGATATATTAAAAAATTTTATGTACCTTGTCATGATAAGTTGGACCAACTATTATTAGTTGTTTGATAAAAATAATACTAATAATAATTACTAAGTTTAAAGTTAAACCAAATGTTTTCACCCAAAAAAAATGTTAAACCAAATGTTTAGGAAGCTGCCATATATATATAGGCCGCCTTCACTTTATAATTTCAAGTAGAATTTTGACAATGTTTAGGAGTAAACTTTTGACTCTCATGAAGACTTACCTAACTTAATCAGTTATCTATTCTATAATTTACAATGACTTAAGCAAAAACCTGGGGAGATATATGAAGTCATGCTAGCTTTATTTATTTAAAATAAATAGATAAATTTATCAACTATATATATAGGACCTACATATAATAAATGGTGATAAATAAATTTATCAACTAGATTTAATAAATAGGACCTAATAATTAATGGTGAATACTGAATAACCCATACAAAATCAAATAGAAAAATGGTCAACAATTTAGCTAATAAATGATGCATAAAATAAATAATAAATAAAAAAATTCATGGTATGAGAGAGAGAAGGAAGAGCTTTTTTTTTTTAATACCATCCGGTATCCAGGGCTTTGCCCTGATTAATCTGGATCCGACCCGCGTTGCACACCTGGTTATTGTGGGAGAATGTCTCAATTGTGTACGCAATGTCTCGAACCTGAGATCTACTTAAGTTAGAATAAGTCGCTTACCACTTGATTCAACCTGTTGGCAGAGAGGGAGAACTTTGCTAAATAGAACAAAAAAAAAGAGGCTAAAATCTCAATTAGGGCCCTAAACTTTGCCAAAAGGGTCAAATAAGTGCCCAAACTATGAAAATGTCAAATTAGTGCCTGAACTTTTCGATTTGGGGCAATTCAGTCCAAATTGTTAGATTATAAGTCTGTTAAATGTAAATAATCCAAAACATTTTGAACTGGATTGACCCAAATCGAAAAGTTCAGGCACTAATTTGACATGTTCATAGTTTGGGCACTTATTTGACCATTTTGGCAAAATTCAGGGCCCTAATTGAGATTTTAGCAAAAAAAAAAAAAAACCATATACTACATAGACATGACTAGGGATGTCAACGGGGCGGGGAATGACCGGGGGGTATATTCCCCGTCCCCGACCCCGACTTCCCAACCACGTCCCCGTCCCCGACGGGGAATGAAACAAGTTCTCCATTCCCTACCCCGCGGGGATTTGACGGGGACGGGGAATCCCGTTCCCCAAATTTTGGTAAAAAAACTATATTATTATATTTTTGTAAATATTTTTTTATCTTATTGAATGAAAATTTTTATAAAATTTTAAATAAATACAATATTAATATTAGTAATAACAATAACAATAATTAATTTACCTTATTTAATCCAATTAGTTTTGATACATAATTTTCATTATAGGTGTATAGTATTAATAAATACAACATTATAAATAAAAATAATAATATATATTCATAATATAAAAATCACATTGATAATAAACATAATATATATCTACGTTAAGTTTTAGTGCAATATATATGTCTAATCTAAATATCTCTAGGAAATCTAACTTACACATATATATTATATATGTAAATAATTAAAAAATATATTTCGGGGACGGGGCGTGGCGGGGAGGACATTCCTCATCCCCGTCCCCGACCCCGACGGGAAATGAATTTCATTGCCCATCCTCGTCCCTATTCCCCAAATCAACTCCTCATCCCCGTCCCAGTCGGGGCGGGTAATCGGGTTCTCCACCGGAGACGGAGACGGATACAATTGACATCCCTAGACATGACAAGAATTTGCATACTTCAACACTAGCTTTTCCTTTGTACATTATGAATTATGATATACCAATTTTCAATCTTTTCATGCTAAATATCTTTTCATGTTTATTTCATTTTGAACAAAATAAACACATGGTATTGGTGTACCCGGAAATGGTACATTGATTTGTCACCTTGAAATTTCGAAACAATGTTCATCTCTTTTTCCTCTTCATATTAGAATTTCTTTCTTCTATTTCCCCACTTCCCAAACAAGTACTAGGAAGTAGGAACCACGACGCGTCTCTCGCTCTCAATCGAAAAATCTTACGTCAGAAAAACCAAATAACGTTCACGGGCCAACTCCAAAGTCCGAATACACCATCTCTTCCACGTGCGTTAAGACTTTTTTTTTTTTTAAAACCCAAAAGTGTAAAACTTACCTTTACCATGTATATATCTATACTATATATAAAAGTATGAGTTTTGAGAAACTTTTGAATTGCCTATTGTACCCTTATTTTTCAAATATATTGTCTTAAATGCCCTTGCTTAACTATTATAGTTTTATTCTACTAAAAACTCTATTTTTATTCAATTAAATTAAATCTAATATCTTTATAATTACTTTATTTTTACAAAAAAATTTGGATATACTAAAATTTTTTCTAATATACAATTTTATTCTACTAAAAACTCTATTTTCATTTAATTAAATCTAATATCTTTATAATTACTTTATTTTTACCAAAAAATTTGGATATATTAAAATTTTTTCTAATATACAATTTTATTCTACTAAAAACTCTATTTTCATTTAATTAAATTCAATATTTTATATAATTTTTTTTACCATTTTAATTTAAAAAGTAATTGTGATTGACATTTTCTATCTGATAGTTCAATGTATTATCATTAAAATTTGTTATTTTTCTAACGTGTAATTATTTTATTTGACTTATAATTATTTTTTTCTTGATAAATACAATTTTGTTGTGGGTTTAAATTTGTTGTTTTATACATTGTTAATATTTTTATTTGTATGGAATAATTTCTTTTGTTACTTTGATGGTAAAACCCAATGTATATATAAATGGACTGGTCGGGTTGGATTTGGGTTCAGTTTCGGGTTAAGGAAATTTTGGGTTATACGGGTTCGGTTAATTTTTGGTTTTAGGTTGGGCTCAAATGTCGGGTCATTTGGATTTAGGTCATTTTTGGTTTGTGTTTTTCGGTTTTTGGTCATATGGTTCCAATAATTTTGGGTTTGAGCCTCTGGTTTAACCTCTAATTTTCAGGTTTAGGTCTTTTCGGATTCTGGTCATTTAAATATAATTAATTTCTATTTAGGTAATTTCGGGTTGATCGAGTTCGGGTTATTAATGATTTGGGGTCAAATAATTTCGGTTTCGAATTGAGCGGATTTTTTGGTCGAATCGAGTTGGATCTGGTTCGGTTTCAGGTAGTCGAGTCGAATACCCACACTCGGATGAAATTTTGTCATCTCTAATAATATAATTTTTTAGGACAAAATTAGTAGTATGCTTAAGATTTTAATCTTCATATAATTTAAAGTGTTGCAAGTGGAAGCGAAGACTATTATATATAAAGTGTAAAAGTAACAGACTGTGAGTCTGTGACCAGACCATTTGCCTGTGACCTTTGACGCCACGTGTCGAGTTCTGATAGGGTCTTGCTTAGTCCAAAATTGCGCCAAAATAAAAAAAACCTCCCTTTCTTCTTTCTTCTTATATAAACTCCCCTCAAAGCCGCCTGACGCCTCAGAAAACGCATTTCGTTTCTCCACCTCTTTGATACGAATTTTAATTTTATTATATTATTACAAAGTAAAAATTAAAAACCAATGGAGGCTCTCCGCCTCACCCCAGCTCAGCCGCTGCTACTCCGCCACAACGAGAGGGTCCCGCAGACATTATTTACTGGCCCCCACATTACAAAGAGATGTAGTAGGCCGTGGATCAGAGCCGCCGTGTCTAAACAGACGGCGGAGATCTCTTCTCCTACCGTTACTTCTCGCGAGAGCTCGGTCGTCTCTTCGTCGTCGTCGTCGTCAACTCTTGAGGCGGTTTCTTCTGCCCCTCGAAAGAAGGTGTCGCCGAATTCACTGCAGTATCCGTCAGGTTACTTAGGTGCGGTAGCAGAACGTTCGGCAGATGGTGGAAGCGATGACGTAATGGATGCGATGGGGTATTTGACGAATATATTGTCTTCGAAGGTTTATGATGTGGCGATAGAGTCACCATTGCAGCTGGCGACTAAGTTGTCTGAAAGATTGGGTAATCAAGTTTGGCTCAAGAGAGAAGATTTACAGCCTGTAAGAAAAGTTCTCATTTTGTTTTTAAAGATGCAATATTGTTGGGGATTACTTGATAATTTGTGATTTTGAGTGATCTTTCTCATTTAAATTTGGCTTCTTTTGTATTTTCATTTATAATGATTTTTGTTGCTATGATTGATGGGGAGTTGGGAAATTAGGTCCCTTTTCTTTTCCTTTATGATTTGTTTCTGCTTTAGTTATTTTAATCTTAATGGAGTGGATTTTTCAGCTTGGATTTAGCTCTTTTTGTTCTTTCTAGTACTATATATGTGAGATACATTGGTGTTATCAGTAGACATTCAAATGTTCTTTGGTTAGAATTTTAGCGCTTTTTTCTTTTAAATGAAAATAATTATAAAACCTTTATTACTAGTTGTTGGTGAATGGCCAAAATGGGAGCACTTTCTTCCTTTAGTTCAATATATATGAGAAACTTGGCATGTTTTTAGATTGCAGTCCTTTTCCTATTAATTTCAGATAAAATGCTTATATATTTGATGCTTGGAGTTTTCAGGTTTTCTCTTTCAAGCTTCGTGGAGCTTATATATTTGATGCTTATATATTTAATTTCACTTTCTTCCTTTAGTTCAATATATATGAGAAACTTGGCATGTTTTTAGATTGCAGTCCTTTTCCTATTAATTTCAGATAAAATGCTTATATATTTGATGCTTGGAGTTTTCAGGTTTTCTCTTTCAAGCTTCGTGGAGCTTATAATATGATGGCAAAGCTTCCAAAAGAACGGTTAGATAGAGGGGTTATTTGCTCATCAGCAGGAAATCATGCCCAAGGGGTTGCATTGGCTGCCAAGAGACTTGGTTGCGATGCTGTTATTGCTATGCCTGTTACCACACCTGAAATTAAGGTAATTTTTCTTCTGTGTGTTGCTTGTATAAGTTACCTCCTCATGAATAAGGTTACAAAATTTGAATGGTGGGTTTCTTATAATGCAGTGGCAATCTGTGAAGAGATTGGGTGCAACTGTTGTTCTTGTAGGAGATTCTTATGATGAGGCACAAGCATATGCTAAAAATCGGGCTAAAGAGGAAGGTCGTTCATTTATTCCCCCATTTGACCACCCAGATGTTATCATGGGACAGGGAACTGTTGGAATGGAGATTGTGCGCCAAATGCAAGGCCCATTGCATGCAATTTTTGTACCCGTCGGTGGTGGGGGGCTTATAGCTGGTATTGCTGCTTATGTGAAGAGGGTTAACCCTGAGGTATTCTGCTTCTTCTTATAAACATCTGCTTTTTCATAATATTGGGGTTTTGCATGGTACTTAGTAGATGACAGGCATTTCACTTGAATGATTGTTTTATATCTTTCCTATATATGAACACTCAACAGTGAATCATCATATTTTTTTCCAATGCATGAAATTTCATGTTGTTGTTGGTTAATTCTTGTTCTTGAGGTAGTTGCTGCTTGCTCGATACACTTGCTTTGATCTTTTTGTTTCCAGTTGAGTGTCATCTTATTCTGATCGTAAGTTACTTCTGTTCAGATGCTTAAGATCTTCAAAATGTTGCATGAAGGAAGTTTGCAATTGAATGTCATCCATGTCAACTTGTTCTAATTTATATATTTTCTTTTCCTTTATTCCTCGCCGCATGACATGATTTATCCAGAGTATGATATCACCATACAGGTAAAGATTATTGGAGTGGAGCCTTTTGATGCAAATGCTATGGCTTTGTCGCTGCATCGTGGAGAAAGAGTGATTTTGGACCAGGTTGGAGGCTTTGCAGATGGAGTAGCTGTGAAGGAGGTTGGTGAAGAAACCTTCCGCATATGTAGGGACTTGGTGGATGGGGTTGTTCTTGTCAGCCGTGATGCTATTTGTGCCTCTATAAAGGTAAAATTTTAAGTTTCAAAGGTTTCATTGGATGGCTTTGGCATCTTTTACCCCATTGGTATGTAATGTCTTAACCTTATGAAGATTAGAAAACCCTTATTGTGATGTTCTTTTGCTCCTCACTCAAGTATGAAATCATTATTTGTTTTTCATTGTACAACTGATGATGGATTAATCTAAATAACATATGGTAGTTTGAATGCTTAGGATTTAAAATTCTAGTGCTTTTGTTGCAGGACATGTTTGAAGAGAAAAGGAGCATTCTGGAACCAGCAGGTGCCCTAGCCCTTGCCGGAGCTGAAGCATATTGCAAATACTATGGCCTTAAGGGCAAGAATGTGGTAGCGATAACTAGTGGCGCAAATATGAATTTTGATAAGCTTAGAGTGGTTACTGAACTGGCTAATGTTGGTAGACAAAAGGAGGCAGTGCTTGCAACTATTTTGCCAGAGGAACCAGGGAGCTTCAAACAATTTTGTGAATTGGTATTTCTCTAAATTACAAGTGAACTTTTCTATAGATTATGTGCTTTGTTCATAGTTTGTATTATTATTACTAAATAGTAACCATTGAGTTAACAGGTAGGGCACATGAACATCACTGAGTTCAAATACAGATGTACTTCTGAAAAGGAGGCTGTTGTTTTATACAGGTTAGTGGTCTATTATTTTTTAATGACTTAGAAAATACATATCTTATGATTTCTTGTTTATAGCTTCTCTCCCCTCTCTAGAGTTTAGGATGATACTTTCCATGGCTAGGTTTAAGTTGTTTTAGTACTAGAAAGGGTTTAGTTTTGTGGTCAGCGGGATATGAACTGAGAGCATTCTTATTTATCTATTGTTGTTGTTTGCAGTGTTGGTTTGCACACAGTTTCTGAACTTGAAGCAATGAAGCAGAGGATGGAGTCTTCTCAACTTAGAACTTTCAATCTTACAGCAAGTGATTTGGTTAAAGATCACCTGCGTTATTTGGTAATGTTATTTGTGGTGCTTTCCTTTTTACTGTTGATTTGTGTTTTTTGGTGGTCATGTATGCACTGACTTATTAATTCATTATTCATCTCTTTCAGATGGGGGGCAGATTGGATGTTGAGAACGAGGTTCTTTGTCGGTTTACTTTCCCCGAGAGGCCTGGTGCTTTGATGAAGTTCTTAGACGCTTTTAGTCCACGCTGGAATATTAGTTTGTTCCATTACCGTGGTGAGGTTAGCATCTAAGACATCCTTGAGAAAACTGTCTCACAAATGATGATTTATAATAAAAAAGAGAATATTCCTGATTTATTCCATCCTACAGGGTGAAACAGGAGCGAATGTTTTGGTTGGAATTCAGGTAGCGAAGAGTGAGATGGAGGAGTTTATCCATCGTGCTGATAGTCTTGGATATGACTATGAATTGGTAACTGATGACAAGAATTTTCAACTCTTGATGCATTGATTACAGTGAGTTCTGTTATTTCCCCTCAAGTAGACATGGGCACAATGCACTTACTCACATGTTAAAAGAAACCCATGGAGCAGATCCCTAAGGGACTTCCGGTCTTCCACAATCACCGGAATAGCAAGAGATGGCTATTCCTCATTCATTTCTGTAATTTATGGAATCAGAATGTATGTAGTTCTAATAAGATTGATTAGATTTTGGTTACTGCAGCTTATTAGGTGACTAGCTTTTCTTGCTATGTACTAGTAAAACTTTTGGCTTGTGTACCACATATATCAGCCTGGTGCTTTCTGCTTTGAAATGTTTCTGAAGTTCATCATCCAATGAATTTTCTATACATAGAAACTGGTTCGAAAAACCAGTTGAAAAATCTTTCTTACTTCGAACTCTTTATTGGCAAACGCAAATTTTGAGTTCCTCTGCAGTTTTCCTTTATTTTCAGACTCCACATTCTCGAGGATCATATGAGACAATCTCTCCATAACAAGAATAAACAAATAAGGTGAGAGAGTCACCCTGCCTGAGCCAGACAACTTTTCCCATTCTAAATGACTTCGATATCCATGTGAGAAACACAACATAATAAGCTCAATGAGACCCGATGGAACACGCCATTCCAAATGACTTCGATATCCATGTGAGAAACACAAAACATAATAAGCTTAATGAGACCCGATGGAACATGAAAGAAGGCCAACACATCCTTTAAAAACTGCGAAGAGACACTTTGAGTTATGCTGGTAGGAAGACCTTGATTCAATCAACTATTAATTCCATTACGATCTATACGATGCAGTCCGCCTTGCTTCCGGTGTCGGTGTGTGATCGCTTGGACTAGTGTAATCGGATTTTTTTGTGGAGTGGAGAGGCTGACAAGTCCCATGGTCACTTGGTTTCTTGGGAAAGACTTTGTAGGCTAAAAGGAAATGGTGATTTGGGTTTGAGAAAGGTTAGAATCTCCAATGTGGCTCTGCTTGCAAAGACTAGTTTGAAATCGCAAACGTGGGAACAAAATTTATGTACTGAAATTTTTCAGAGGAAAGCCATTTGTTGAGTCTTCGAGCTCTGGAAGGTGTTCCTCTACTTGGCGTGGTTTGCTCCACACTCGAGACTGCATCAGACATGTAACTAGATGGCGAATTGGTAATGGGGTTGGTACCGGGTTCTGGACCAATTGGTGTGGGTAAGTTAGAAGCCTCTTATTGATGTGGCACAGGGGGAGGTGCCAGTCATAGATAGAGAAGTATCAGTTGCTTCGTTTCTTGATCAGTATGGGAACTGGCAATTGGATTCGATTGCTAATCTTCTTCCGTCGTCGGTGATTGATGAAATTAGAGCTACTCCGCTTTTTCTCTCGGTAGTGGAAAATGATAGATGTGTTTGGGGATGGGATACCCACGGGAAATTTTCCTCAATGAGTGCTTATGGTGCTATGATAAATTATGGGTGCATGATGATGGGGGGGGGGGGATGTTTTTGGATTTGGAAGCTCCCTATTCTGGAGAGAGTTCGGTTTTTCTGCTGGCTTCTTTTTTTGAATAGACTGAATACCATGGAAATGCTTCACGGGAAAGGTCTAGTCTTTGACCCTCTATGTTGACTTTGTTCTAATGCAGTGGAGTCGACTGAGCATATATTGTTAAGGGATTCACATGTGAGGGAACATCCCGCATCATGAAGAGATGGGTTGTTAGAGTAGCTTATATACATAAAGGGCCCAAGAAACCATTAGTCTAGACTTTTGAGTTCAGGTTGGTGTCCGACATGTATATGAGCTGCTCGGTGGACCTTGCTGAAGCAGACAGGGCCCGGTTCCTCTCCCAACATATATTCCGTATGTGTCCTTTTGCAGTGGGCATTTGGGAATGTGTTGGTAGAAGATTTGGGATAGTTTCCAATGCGAAATGGTTTTTTATTGGAATTCCTTCTTCCCTGCGTTGTTATGGGGTATGTGGAAGGAATGAATTAATTTTTAACGCAACGAGTCCGGTAGCTGATCAGATTATTTCATATACAGTGAAGTTAACATTGGAAGCTGGTCAAGTGTTTTTTCCTAGTACAGTGTCGAATAGTGCTTCGGGCCAGTTAATTAAATGGCAACATCCTCCTGCGTGTTGTTGCTTGTTAAATTCGGATGGCTCTCGTCGTCATTTGGATAAGCATGCTTTAGTTGGATGTCTTATTCATGATGCTGCTGGTAATTGGGTTATTGGTTTTATGGTAAACATTGGGATTACTAGCAGTCTTGAGGCTGAATTGTGGGGTGTCCGGCAAGGATTATTGCTTGCTAAAGAGCGAGGTTGTATGCCATTGATTGTTGAATTAGACGCGGCAGTTGTGGTTCATTTTCTGAAAACATTTACGAAGAGTTTTCACCCTTGTTATACCTTGGTGCGTGACTATTTAGAGATTTTGAAGGGTGATTGGATTATGGATATAAGACATATTTTCAGGGAGGGAAATCGTTGTGCAGATGGTTTGGCGATGTTGGCACATGAGGCTGCTTATGGAGTTACTATCTGTAGTGAGTCGCCAGAGCAGATTGCACATATGATTGATGAAGACCGGGTTGGAATTGGCACTCTGAGAGCATAGTTTGCTGCTTTTAATTTCTTTTTTTTTGGATAATTAATGCAATTTATTTATCCAAGAAAGCACAAAAGTGCTTACAAAATACAAATATGTTCAAGAACAAACAATACAACTGAAAGCAAAAACTTAACAACTAACACTGGGAATGACTAAGTTCCATCTAGCACATAGTCCCCTATTTATATAATTTGCAGCTACTCCAGATAAACCATGCAACTTATATTGCAAAGCATCATTAATTTGTCTAAAAACAACATCAGAGGAATTCTGCTTCTGACCAAAGATCCTGCCATTTCTCTCAGCCCAAATATAATAACAATAAGCTGTCCATACAAGTTTCCTTCAAACCTGATACTGCCCAATTATATTCAAAATGCCAATCCTTAGCCGTTCGAGAAAATCCACAAGTGGAAAGAACTTTTTGCCATACCTTTCGAGAGTAGCTGCAAGTAAAAACAAATGATCTCTGCTCTCAAAATGTTGTCTACACAGTAAGCACTCATTAGAATCTAGCCTCACACCCCAGTTTGCAAGCCTGTCCCTAGTTGGTAGCCCGTTAAAGATAACCAACCAGGAAATGAACGAACAATTTGGAATATGAAGAGGAAACCAGACAAGTCTTTTGCCATGTAGCTTTGCCTTAATTCTTCATAAACAAGAGACACTTTAAACTTTCCACCAGGAAAACACCAAGCTCCATTTTGTTGCAGGGCATCAACTAATATTCTCAGCTTCAGAATCTTTTTGAAACACCAACTAAACCTTTGCAACTAAACCTTTGCTGCTTTTAATTTATTTCCGTTCTTATGTACCAAAAAAAGAAACTTATGTAAATGGTACTGTAAGGAAAAAAAGAGAGTAAATGGTTCTCAAATATATGCATTGAATTGAATGCAACATTTATGGGATTGTTCAGTACTCGAGTTAAACCAATAGGAGAAAAAATGACCATAAAATCTTATTAGTATTTCAGAAGGATGCTAGCTGTTTCCCAACTAGAATACAAAGGCAAAAGCAAAAAAACAAGAAAACTTCAACTCCAAACTGATCTTTCATCCAAATTTGGCAAAAGAAAGTGAAGGAAGTAAGTTGAGTTAAGAGAGTTTAATGAGAACATCTGGGGGGTCGGGTTTTGTTTCTTCCAAGTTCCAAGCCTAGAGAAGACATTAAAAGAATCTCATGTTTGAACTCGAAACATTTAAAATGGTTGTGGTCCTTTTCGAGTTAATATGGTTACTGTCGCATGCCTGCAGTGGTTACAGATTCAGGCCATATATATAATATACTAATAAATTCACGTGCGTTGTACGTGTGTTAATGATTTATCTATTGGGACAATTAAGCCATTTGATTCTTAATTTGGGACAATTTAGCCCAACAATTAATTGTCAAAAATGCATGTGCATTGCATGTGTGCTAATGATTTATCAATTCAGACAATTAAGCCATCTGATTTCAATTTGGGACAATTTAGCCCTACAACTAATTGTCAAAAATGCACATGCATTGCACGTGTGTTAATGATTTATGAATTTGGACAATTAAGCCATCTGATTTCAATTTGGGACAATTTAGCTCTACAACTAATTGTCAAAAATGCACGGTACGTTGCACATGTGTTAATGATTTATCAATTGGGATAATTAAGCCATCTAATTCTCAATTTGGGACAATTTAGTTCTACAACCCAGGGCCAAAATCGACATTTGCTATCTCTTCTAAACTCTATGCTATAGGAGTAACGAAACACTTCGGCCATTCTACCTCTATAAATACCCAGCAAAACTAAACTTGGTTACCAAAACAAAACACCAAGTAACCAGCACTTGGTTACCACTTACCAGGCTTGCTCTGCATGTTTTATAGTACCAAATTTGAATACTAAGACAAAGTTGATACTTGATGACATGAAACATGTGGCCATTTTTTTTGCCTAAAAACTTTGGCAGAAAATTTGATTTATTTGGTAGTTGGTACTTGTCGCAACGTCCGGGTCCGGGGTCCGAACCCTACCGTTTAACGACTTAAAGAACTTAAAACTGAAGCTAAAGGGAGTCTACTATTGAGATCCTATGGGAGTCGCCACTAATCTTTTTTAACCTAGGTGTGATTAGCCACCTATCAGATTATTAAGCCTAATGTTAACCTAAACTTGACGAAGGTAACACTAAACCTAAACAGTCTATTAACCAGAGTCCTAAGAGTTCGGGAGTCGGGTATGCGTGGGGAAGGATTAGCACCCCCACGACGCCCGTCAATACGACGGCACTGACTAGTCTAGACTTAATTATGGGTTTCTATTATTGGTTGCAACTATTCTTGAAGATCTTCATGCTTTTAAACTCTCCTTTTCTATTCTTACTTAAAACCAACTTTTCTTCTTTTATTCATTTTCCTTGATTGACTATCTTTCTTTACCTTTTTCATACTTTACTTTTTTCTTTTTTTTTGAAAGATTACTGGATACTAATTATTTTCTTTCAATTTAAATTACTGAATACCATTTTTGCCATTTTTACTCACCTTTCACTGAATTACTGGTTACCATTTCTATTTTTACTGATTACTATTTTCTGCTCCTTTTTTACTGATTACTCTTTTACTTTTACTGATTGCCTTTTTCTTTTTACTGATTACCTTTTTTACTCTTCGCTGATTAGCTTTTTTACTCTTTATTGATCACCATTTTACTCTTACTGATTGCCTCTTTTACTTCATACTTATTACCTTTTTTACCCTTATTGATTACTATTTACTTTTTTACTGACTACTATTTTACTCTTGTTGATTACCTTCGTACTTTTTACTGATTGCTATTTTACTCTTTACTAATTACTATTTTACCCTTTCAGATACCTTTTTACTGATTGCATGCTATTGTTTTGCTCTCTTACTTTGAATCTCAATTACCACTTTAATTATCAATCTCTTCTTAACTTACTTATTAATCCCTTTTACTTCCTTTCTTAATTACTGATTACTAATTTTACTCCTTTTTAAATATCAATTTACTGATTAACCACTCAACTCTTAATTACTGATCATTTTAACTCTTAATTATCGATTTAATGATTACTATTTCTACCTTGACTCTTTAATTACTGATTAATTTCTTACCTTGACTCTTAATTATCAATTTATTGATTACTATCTTTACCTAGACTCTTTAATTGTTGTTTAATCTCTTATCTTGACTCTTAATTATCAATTTACTGATTACTATCTTTTACCTAATTACTAATTGCCTATTTACTATTACCTTGGTTCTTAATTATCAATTTACTGATTGATCTCTTTTTACTGCTTTACTAATTTTACTGATTAAGATTACCTTGATTCTTGATTATCACTTTACTAATCAATCTCTTTTTACCGATTTACTTATTACCATTACCCTGATTCTGATTAATCTCTTTTCACTTAATTACTGATTTACTGATTATTATTTCCTTAACTCTGGTTGATCTCTTTTTACTTAATTACTGATTTACTGATTGCTATTACCTTAACTTTGATTAATCCCTTTTTACTTAATTACTGATTTACTGATTACTATTACCTTAACTCTGATTAATCCCTTTTTACTTAATTACCGATTTACTGATTACTATTACCTTAACTCTGATTAATCCCTTTTTACTTAATTACTGATTTACTGATTACTATTACCTTAACTCTGATTAATCTCTTTTTACTTCATTACTTCATTACTGATTACTGTTACTTTAACTCTGATTAATCCCTTTTTACTTAATTACTGATTTACTGATTACTATTACCTTAACTCTGATTAATCCCTTTTTACTTCATTACTTCATTACTGATTACTGTTACTTTGATCCCATTTTCTTTCTTTTTCTTTTTAGATTTCTCCTTAATAATTCTTAATTTATGAATATACCACATTCTTTGAGTGCGTGGATGCATATGATGCATGAAATTCTTTTTTTAAATTTAATTACCCATTAATTATACGAGGAACACCTTCGGCCGCCTCTCAATAAATGGTAAACGACCTCCGGAAATTTCCAAGCCTCCGGGAGAAGTCAAGCAAACTCAGACACGCATGAATGAGCCGCCCTGCTTTCCCTTCACGGGAGTCATTTTAATTCAGTCTTATGATTATGGCAACAACAATACAATCTTAGAATTTAAATATGGATGCACATGCAACTAATAATAAATTCAAAGCCTTAATTTTTAAACTTAGGCCGGATTAAGATAGCCAGATTTCTAAACCTCAAATACTATACAAGCGCAAGGCTCAAATATAATGGGAATACAAACATGTCAACATACTCAATCATGTGAATTGGCTTTCGCGTAAACAAATATGGAGGCCCAAACATAACAAAACAAAGACCAAGTAAATGAGCATAATAATTTAATCCACCAAGTTAAAAGGTTTGAACTTGATTAACACATACTTAAGTCTCAAATTTCACTTGATCTTTAATTTACTCTAGCCTTCCAAACATTTATTTTTTCAAAACTAATCAATTTATTTACTAATGGCTTAAAAATTCAAACTTCCAATTCAAAGGTGACATTTTATTTACTAAACTTAAAAATTCAATCTTTTATTCAATGGTTAAATCTTTATTTACTAATTACCCTAAAAATTCAATCTTTTACTCAAAGATGACATTTTGTTTACCAATTACTTAAAAAATTCAATCTTTTATTCAAAGGTTAAATCTTTATTTACTAATTACTCTGAAAATTCAATCTTCTACTCAAAGATGACATTTTTATTTACCAATTACTTAAAAAATTCAATCTTTTGTTCAAAGGTTAAATCTTTATTTACTAATTACTTAAAAATTCAATCTTCTACTCAAAGATGACATTTTTATTTACCAATTTACTTAAAAATTCAATCTTTTACTCAAAGGTTACATCTTTTAGCCAAACATCCCATTTTCATCATCTTATAATCAAACAAAGACCTAACTTTTAAAGAAAATTCATTTTTTTATTGTAAAATTATTTCTGCAGAGGGCTAAATTGAATCAATCCTATAAGCAAAGGGGTTCAGACGCATCAAACAACACAAACAAGGACTTATTTGAACGCTCACACAATTCTTAGTCTTTAAATGAGTAGCAACACAAATTATTAGACATAATCGACTCAAAATAAAAGCTACTTAATAGGGTTTAGAAAATTACCTATAAATACCTTCTGAAAAACAAACCACCGCCTAACCTCCTTCTTCTTCTTCCCTCTCCCGACGCACCCCAAACCCTAACTCCTTTTATGTGCAGCGCCTCCTTCTCCAGTTAGCAACGACGGCGCCGCCCTCCTCCACCATCAATCAACTTACCAAAGATAACCCTCTCCTGAATAAAAACGAAATCTTTGACCAACGAAAATGTGAAACCTGAAGAAAGCAATGGGATTTGAAGAAAATCTTCAAAGGAGAAAGGTGAACAGGGAACTTCAAGCTCCCTTCACGGCCGAGGACGGAATCCCGGCTAGGTGAGCCTTCTTAAACGAAGTTCCTTTCTCTGTTCCTTTTAATTTTTTTCGAAAAAAGCCTGAAAAACGATTAACGCCCCCTAAGATTTTCCTTTCTAGAACTCAAAACCCTAACTATTTTTTTTAAAACCCTAGCTGCCCCCTTTTTTTTTGTTTCCCTTCCCTTCTTTTTCGAACCTCTCTGAAATAGGGTATATAAACGCCCCCAAGCCTTGATTTCCACCGTCTGTTTGTTCTTGATCTAATGGTCCTAAAAAATTTGCCCTCTTTTACTTATTTACCCTGTTTTTGTTTGTTTCAAGTTGTCTTCCGTATGTGGTGACACCGCAGGGCATATAGGTCTATTTTTTCTTTTTGTTTGCTTGTTCTTTTGTTTGTTTGTTCACGTAGGATTCCATCTTTTCCATTTGTTTGCAGGCGCCCCTGAGCTGGCGAATGAGACAAGATGAATGCATTTTGGGACCAACTAAATCCTGCCACGTCACCAATGGCCTTTTATGTTGACTTTTCCATGGTTCACTGCTTAATTTTGGTAAACTGGCTTTCCTGTAATTTTAATTCATTATAACTTGATGGTTCTTGTCTATGGATTCCGTTGGTAATTGGGAATGGTTTTTCTGTGATGTGTTTGTGTCTTGTCTCTGCCTTTCCCTAATTTCTCTGCCAAAGTTGTATGCTAGTCTGTCTCTTGCTCAATTGGTCCTGCTCATTATTGAACTGACAATGTGTGCTCTTGTGAAGCTGTAATAAATTTCATTCTTGGTTAATTGCTTTAAATCTGTTTCTGTTTGTGCAAAATTGCTGCAAAACTGAATCTCCTGCTGCTTTCGTGTATTGGTTCAATGAGTCCACTACTTGTTTTGCCTTGACCTTGATTAATTTGCTTGTCGAACTGCCTGACTTATTGCATATCTTTTGGTCTTTGACCCTGTTGTTGTTGCTGCGATGTGCTTTCATTAGTTTGAAATCGCCTCTGCCTTTGTTTGCTGTTTTCAAATACTTTCTGCTTTAGCCTTGAACAGATTTTGCCCCAGGCTGACTTCACTTCATCGTTGCTTGTTTATTTAAAACACATGCTGATTCAATATCCTGTTACCTGATGTTTCTTTCTACATGCACCCATTTCACCACGGCCTTGATATTTCTTTTTCCTGCTTGCTGTAACCCATCATGTAGCTCTTCATTATAATATGTTTTTTTCATTTTTTTTTATCTTTTCCTTGCACTTTCTCATACCCGTTGCTAATACATTTGCTTTTGTCCTCCTTGTGGCTTCATTGACAATTTGAGAATAAGGCCGAATCTCATTCCTCGTGCTTCATGTTGCCCTAAAGCTCCTTTTCCCAAGCGCATATATGTATTCAATCAACTCATCTGGCATGTACACTAACTAATAGTGTGCACGCTTCTATTCCCTTGAGAAACATTTTTTTTTGCTTTGCATTTCTTTTCCTTGCAAGGTCCAAATTTATCGAAGGCATTTGAGATCGATTCCAGTGAGGGTAGTGCAGTTTCTTCATGTGCCAAATGGAGAAGAAAGGAGACATACAAAAATGACTCCAATGAGAAATTCCTTTATGTTGTAGCCTAAAAACCTGTAATTGTAAACAAAACTAGAGAGCGTAGTGAATGTAAACATACTTTTTATTTTTACTAATTTCTGTATTTTATTATTATTATTTTTGCTTACATAAATGTACTTAAATAAATAAAGCCTAATTACATGAGATGATCCAATATGCCCTAAATAATTTCCCTTTTAGAGTATATTTGAGACTGAATCTGATTAACAAAATGCCAATGCATGTTTCATGAAATGGCCTTTAATATCCCTAATATGATCAACAATCAACATGGTTAATGGTTAGTACAACTAATGGGAAAGGGAAAGTAGATGGGACATACTTAAAAATGAATATGAGAATCACAATCGAAAACTAAATCCATTACTAAGAGTGATTAAGCTATATGATTAGAGTGCAACAAAACTAAATTACTAAATGAACAATATGCATAACTTACTAAAGTGCAACAAAACCGAATTACTAAATTACAGATTAAGATTGTTATTTTCAACGCAATCTGAAATGAATTAGTTAATCTAAATTGCGAGTGAACTTAAAATGACCCAAGATGCCCCCTAAATGCAAAATGACCAAAATGCCCCCTGGACGTGAAAATGACCAAAATACCCATGGGCGACCTTAATGCCAAATAAGAAATGAATTAATTTAAATTAAAGGATACATGACAAAAATAGGTGTCTACAGTACTACTATTGTTACAATGGCAAGATATTTATTATTTTGCATATTGCTCATATAAGCATTTTTCTTTCATGCAAATGGTTTTTGGTTGCAATATAGTTCTCCAAAGCAACATGTACAAATACAATCATAAGTGCAAAAATGAGGGGGAAGAGTCAAATTTCAAACTTTTTTTTTGAAGGAAAAATAGATAACTTTCATTCATGTAAGATGAACGTACAAAATAACTGATTTTACAATAATTTTAGGAATAGCATCTTTCATTACATTAAATTTCGGTAAAACCCAATAATCGATTAATTTTTGCACCTGAAGAACTGGATCTTTCTTGGAAATCCAAAACGCCTGTCGTGAATCATGTTGATGTCTCGCTATGACGTCCGTCACCCCCTCGTTGTCGCTTGTTCTTCCAAACAAAAAGTTTTGATCAACGATGATCAAGTGATTGATTCGACGGACAGATCTCTTCGTTAGCATCCAAAAGAAAAGGATTACCACGATTTTACCAAAGATCTGAATAAATAAAAGGTTGATCATGCTTAAAACTATCATAAAATTCAGATTGGATAACTCAGATTCCAAAAGAACTGAGACTAGACTCGAAACTGACTCGATAAAACAAACTAACTCAAAACAACTCAAAAACAAACCCAAATAAAAACTGGACAGATCTGTAGATCTGAATCCTTTATTGAAAAACAAAGAAATTAACAAAATCCAAATCCTCCTCCTCCCCCTTGATGTGACAACTAAGGAGGAGAAGGAGTCAAAACACTAACGAGAACTAAAAGAACTGAGAAAAGGGAGAAGGGGAGAGAGGAGAGGGCGGCTAGGTATAATATAATAATTTCAAACTTATTTTAGTACTTTCGATTAAAAAACATATTGTTTTTAGAGTTTAATTAATTCAACTTCTCTTATATATGCTTGCTGCCTATCTCCGTCTCAGTTAAGAACCTGTAATTTGGTTGAAAGGGTAATCCAGAATGGGGCCACTTTTGCTAATTTTACCCCACAAAATTAAAATGTTAAGAACAATATTAGAGGTGTGTTTTGAAGGTATATGATGGAATTGGATGATGATTTGTACATGAAAATTGTACCCATCTTATCCCAAACAAATATTATAGTATAGTAAATGGAAATGTATATATTAATTAGTTTATGAAGTATTGGGGGTCAATATTTATAGCTAAGATTGGAGGGATCATATAAAGTTTGATAAATCATGTGAAATTATGGTATATAAAAAATCCTTATAGAATGTAATATAGGTATAGTAACTAATCATTTGCAAATAAAGAAGCCACTAAAAAGTTGCTGCTCTCATTAGTTGGGAGATCAAGTTTCCCATTATCACATTGGTGATGCCTAGCTTACCTGATTTTTATTTTATAGAAGATAAGACCTTTTTTTAACATTAACCAAAACGGGAAAGATGAAAAAAAAAAGTGATACATTGAGATCAAGATATACTGATATAGGACCACTACAATAAGTTTTTTATTTTACCCTGAAAAAATGGATTTTATTAGTAGTACTATTTTACAATATTAGTAGTACTATTTTACAACCCAGGGCCAAAATCGACATTTGCTGTCTTTTCTAAACTCTATGCTATAGAGTATAGAGTAACAGGTTACAGAACACTTGGCCTTCCTGCCTCAGCCTTTATAAATACCCAACAAATACAAATTACCAAACTTGGTTACCAAAGGTCCAAAACAAAACAACAAGAGAAACTACTACTTAATTACTTGGTTCCTCTCTCTCGCTTCTATTTCTTTCGCCAATCGTTGGGAAAGTTTCTGAATTCTGATTTAAAAAAAAAAAAAAATAGAACACCATGAAGGTATGAAATATCTATATACAGAAGCAAATTTTAATTAGTGTTCTTTTTTTTTTTTTGGAATGAAAGTTGAAACTGATTTTTTGCAATTTTCTTTTTTGCAGAAAATAATGGTATTCAAGGTCATGTGAGTATAAAAGGAGACAAATGCCGCGCCAAGGCCATGAGAATAGCAGTGAGTCTGGATTCTGGAAGGGGTGGAGTCTGCTGCTTTCAAAGGCGACAACAAGAGCTTAATAGAGGTTGTCGGAGAAGGGGTTGATCCAATTAAGCTTACGAGGTTGCTACGAACTAAAGCGTGTTTTCTCTGTTTTACTTGCTTTCAAGTTTAAACCGCTAATACCTTACTCTGTTTACTAATTATTTGAAGACGAAATATTATCACTTTATTTGTTTCAATTATGCAAATTACAATCCCATGCATTCCCACTTGAAAGTGCCTCTTGCAATTGCAAAATATTACTACCCCTTGATTTCAGAATTGAGAATGGAAGAATATATACAAAGTGGCCAATTTTTCCAAACAACTTTGCAGAAAATTTGGTTTATTTGGTAATATTGCTACTCAGCAAGATATTATAAATTTACTATATTTTTTTGCTATCCTATTTCTCCAATAGTCCATTGCAGGTCTCAAATGATATTTTATGTATATAGTTAGAAAGATTTCCAGTCAAATATCATTTACATTGAGGATAACTGACTTCATGAAGAAAAGAAAATTTTAATATTATTAGTATATAATAATATATGTATATCCTTGTGATATTATATAGAGTAGTAGCTTGGAGTTGGAAGATCATGGAATTCCTTGTGGCACTAAATGAATAGAGCAATAAGAAAAGAAAATCAATACATCACATGGCTTCATCATAAGGAAGAAATAGTGACCCTCACTTCAAAAGTCCTTGATAATAAAAGCAAAGAATTAAATCAAAGTGGGGTGCAAGATTAATGAAAAAAATTCACATTGAAATGTTAATCAAGGAAGAATAAGCAATGGGTTACAGGAGATGAGAGTGGATTATCTCTTAATTCTATATATAGTGCAATTAATGTGTAAGGAGATGAAATAAGAATTAGCTTAGTTTAATACTATTTCTTTTCTTTCACCAAAAAAAAATACTTCTTTTCCTTTGGGATGCATGTGCCATGGCCCATGCTTTTGAACCAAAAATGACAATTTTGTTTTAGACACGCTAACTCTTTGAACATTATGGAAAAATCTTTGGATGCATAAAGACTCTTTACAATTTTTTTTTCTAAAAGAAAGTACATAATATTTCTCATTTTAATTACAAAAAAAAAGATAAAAATAGTATACTTGTTTGGAAATTCAGCTCTAGAGCTCTTTCTTAGAGGACTTTATAAAAGTTTTTAAGGCTTTTTAAACCGTATTTGTCACCTTACCTCAAAAAAAAAAAACAATGTATAGACAAAATGATTACACTTTTTCTATAAATCTTAATGGAAAAATGGAAAGGCATGGCTGACAAAAAAAACTTTGGGCTATATGGTATGGAGTGCTAAACATGCCTCTTCCCCTAAAATAAGCAGCTTTAATGGAAACACACTATTTTAAAGAGGCATTTGTATGTATCACTTTGACTCTCATTTACTTCACCTCCTTAAATTCTCCTTTTTTTTTTCCAGAAGAAAAAAGGGTCTCTTGGTGGGCGTCATCGACCCTAGGGGCTCTAAGTCCCCCGCTCCCTCTTAAACCCCGTTGGGCACACCTGTGGACGGTAGTGGGGCGTGCCAAGAGTGAATCATAACACAAGGTGGAAACAAGTAAGAGTCTATGTGAGAAAAACCTTGCGTTTACTCCGACTCGAACCCATGATCACACTTGCAGCAAACCTTACACTCGGCTTCCTGCCACTAAACCACCCCACAGGGCCTTAAGTTCTCCTTCACCTGCCCCTTCTTGCTATGTACTAGTGAAACTTTGACTTATGTACAACATATATGAGCTTGGTGCTTTCTGCTTTGAAATGTTTCTGAAAGTTCATCTAATGAATTTTCTATACTCAATATAGCATATACTATGACTTAAAACGCAAAAGTGCGCGAAATAATTACAAGTGAAGAAAACACAAAAAAATTGACCGAGAAAGAATTCATTCATACATTAGGTTCTTCAAATTAACAAAAAAAAAATCATAAATATACCACTCTGCTGATTAATTTATTGTTGAATTGGACAAAGCCAGACACTCTCTACATGTTGACTTGGTGGACAGCAAGGATTTGCAGGGGAAAAACCAAAGAAGGAATGATACCTTTTAGTAGCAAGTGAGTAGAAGGCATATGCACCATTAAGGAAGAAGGTCGGAAAATAGATCTTGTTACCAGTTCCTCTGACCACGGCCTTTTGGGAGAATGCTGCACCACCATAAGACACAAATACCATATTGTCTCCCAAACTTTTGACCGATCCAAAGCTTCTATGAGATTCATCCCACTTATAAACATATACCGTTCTTCCACGTTTCGTGACGAAAATAGCTAACAAATCACCATCGTTTTCCACCATAAAAATTTGATAACCTTTCATCTCTCCTAGTAGAGGGCTTATGTCAAACGTTAACGTTACTAGATCGCTCATTGTCCCGATGTCCTCATTTCCGACACAGTCCTCGTCTTCAGTACATGATTCAACACCGTCCTCGTCCTCGTCATCAGTACATTCGACAAGGTCCTCGTTTTGAATACATTTGAAACTCCCATCAACGCTTGTTGGATCAAATGTCAACAAATTGCCCATTTTTTCCAAACAATACAACTTCCCCTTGTAAAACGTTGGAGTACAACATGCCATTCGAAGTTTCAAGCCATCGAGAACAATTCGCTCGTAAAACTGCCAGTCCAAATCTCCAAGTTTACAAGTGCAAATTTCTATAGTTGTATTTGAACTTGAATTCAATGCAGTAAGCCCAATTACCATACAATCTGGAGATTGTGGAGAGGAAGTAATCAGTAACTTCATTTCATCAACGTCCAATAGTGGAGGCAGTAAGATCTTCTCTTTTGTCAAGGGTTCGAAGAGAAATAATAATAATTCATTCTTATTGTCTTGTATCATCAATAACCAACCATATTTCGCAAAGCAGATTCTAGAATTATATGAAAACTGGGGATTCATGTTAGTCTCCAAGGTATGGTTGTTGATGGGATTGAAAAATCTGCATATACCATTATTCTTCCGGGTGGAGAAACCTGAAATCAACCATGGTGACGAAAACTCTATGCCATCAAAATTAGGCAAAGGAAGTTGAGGCTGACGATGAGCAAGAGGACGAGGAACGTAACATCCATGGCTTACTACTCACTACCTATGTACCTGCATATATGCCTCTTGTCCTACATTCCTTTGCCATAAATCTACTATCCACTAAAAAATGATTTTTTTTTTCTCAAGCTGCAAATACCTTTTCACTTTGTTTACATTATGAAGAACCACAGTTGCTCTAAACACTATCAGCTTTGAATAATAGCCACTGAAAAAAGGATTAAATTAAATGTCCTGCTTCCCTCTGTTTTACCCCCACGTTTCCTCCCTTAAGCCAGATTAGGTGTTCTCCTTTCCATCTCACTCGCATTTTAAGAAAATAATATCTACCATTGCAAAGAACTAACTCTACGGAGCAAATGTGGCGGTCTTCGCTGCTCTACAACTGGAACCACCTTCTCCATGATCTGCACTGCAGTACAAAATTAACACAATAAGCAACTACTTAGGACCTTCATAGACCCAATCTAGACTACCTGTCGTCCATTACTACGAATTTTCACTCTGGTATTGTTTGAGAACCAAATGAAATGCAAAAGGCCAAGTTATCATGTATAAGATGATAAAACAACATGCTAAATATGGACTCGATGAAGACCGACACTCAAAATTTCTAACTCAAGAAACAGACAGACTTAAGGTTCTTTGAAATGCTGTAAACATCAATTTTAACAGAAATTTCAAAGCTTGCTACAATAAAACTTATAATATCAAAGGAAGCAGGAGCCACAAATATAGTTGCATATTTTGTAGGAGAAAGCCTAACAGACATCAATCATTTTGGTACTGATGAATTTCTTCTTCATCAATTTTTTATTCCCACAATCATTGGCCTAACCAAGAAACAGAGAAGCCTCATTTCACTGATATCAAGCAGAGCTATAATAATACATGAATATAAATTGCAAGTAAAGCATTTTCAAACCTGAATTCCATCAATAATATTTCCCAATCTTCATGGTCGGAAGTTAGCCATCTGAAAAAATAATCACTTTTGATTAGCTCATGTAAATTGATGAGTAGTTAGATAGAAACCGTAAAATATATAGTGATTGTGTTAAAATTGGACTGATACCTGAGAAGCGATTGTTGGGTCTCTGCGCTTTGTTTTCTCTACTGGAGGTAATCAATTTTATGCTTGTTATTGAATGATGCTAACTACTTTTGAGCGAAAGCTGAACCCATAGCTTGATCTTTTTGCTTTGGAGTATTCATCTGTCAATAGCCAAATTAGAAACTCCAGAAACCACAAAGGCCAAAATAATATAGATAGAACAATCTGTCATGGTGATGGTCAAGCAAAACAGATTCACAGAGGAAAAAGGCAACAACTTTAACTATATAACCCATTCAGACAAAGAAACAAACATATAGAATGCAGCAAATACAAACCTCATCAAACTAAAAAAATAAAAAATTGTTGTACCAACATTCTGTCATATGATCATTTGAAGCCTCCGAAGACCAAATGTGAGAATTGAATATGATCATTGACTTACTCACCTGAAAGGAAGAATTACAATTGTCTATCACCAATCACTGGGTATTGTGTTCATCACATGTAAAAACCACATAAAAATGATAATGTTAGTGTAGCATATCAAACAGAAGTTGATTCATACGTGATCATTTCCAAGACATCCATCAATCTCAAAGAAAAAAAATATAGAATCTAGCATTTGCAGTACTAACCTCAAGAATTTGGCGCCACTCTTCTCCTGTTAACTGCATTAGATATAAAATTTGATCAATTTAATTAGACCATGCATGTGCTAGTGCTTATTAACACTTTTTTTTAATTATTTTTTTTCCTTCTTTCATCATAGAGTTAAAGCAAGAGAAACAAATTCTTTGACATGCATGTCTAAACTTCATCTTTATTAAAAATGACATCACAAATTCTTTATTCTGTGAGGTATTAAAATGACATCACAACTAAACTTCATCTTTATTAAATTGCTCTTAACTCTTTTTCCTTAAAAATAATGACATTAAAAAAACTAACAAACAAATCCCTATACCTCACAGAATAAAGACTTTATTTTCAAACACAATTTATTTTTTGTTAAGCTTAGCATATGTAGATTAACAGTCCCAATACCTTTAAATAGAGGAAAAAGATGAGTTAGTCGACCATTATTTTGATATCTCACTAATTCTTTGTCAAACCTAGTATATGCAAATTGGCCGTATGAATAACTTTAATCGGAGGAAAAATAGGACTGTTTCACTCATTAGACACATATATTAATCAAATAGAGAGATGTCAAAGGTAAAAACTAATAGAGATAAATATTCATATATTCACATATATATACCCTTTCATCAGGATTACATTTCGAGTTATATGACCTGAGATTACATCTCCACCTATATGACCTTTAATCATGTACTTGAGATAATTACATTTCTAGTTATCTGTTTAGGACCTAACAAAATTAACAACCTCCAAAGGAGAAAGATGGGAGATTTTCTAAAATTTTCAGGACATACACAGAAGACTAATCCCACCCAATCTCTTCCAAAACAAAAAAAGACAATGAGGTCCAAAAACAACATCTTCCACTAAGCCCATTCCTTGTTCCTTGTAAAAACTCCCAACATATCATTCATTTGAGTTCACCAGACTCTTCTTCCACTGGGAAAAATCATTGTCACAAATTAAATCCACAAAGAAGTATCAAAACAAAATAACTCATGGCAAAAACGACCAACATTATCAGTATTCAAGAGAGCCAAGAATTTCATCTGACTTACCATAGTTTCCTCTTCTTATCTGTAGGAGAGTACATATGAAACTGTCAATATTACTCCCAATGCAACATTTTAGACAGCCAAAGACTAACACCTTCACATCTGCCAAGTCGAGATAAAATAAATTATCAACAGCAACATCCTTGGCCTACAATATTGCCTGGGCATTTGCAGCTTCCTCAGCAGCTACAAACTCAACCCGAGATATGTCCTCCATAAACCTAACACCAAATAAGTGATCAAAAAACAAAAACACAGAGCTAAATGAAACATCCAACACATAAAAAGCAAAAAAAATACCTATATCTCACATCCTCTGTATCAGGGATCTCCAAATCAAAATACACTTTGGTGACAGAACAGGTAGAAATTATTAGAAGAGGCTTCAAAGACAATTGTAGCAGAGACCTTATGTTCTATAAGCGTTGAAATTGACTTTGATATTTACCAATATATGGATAATTTCTTGGGATTTTCCCATTTGGATCAACAAATGTAAAGTGTACACTATATCATTTTTTAAAGTCCTAGTGTTCTATAACATTTGACAGAAATGAATGTTACTAATACTAATCACTGAGGGAAGAGGGACTTTCCATTTTTTATCTTGGGTCTATCTATGGCCATCTTCAAAGCTCTCTTAAGCATCCCTATCCCTTTGTTTCCAGTAAGCCCTTTCACCCACAGGCCACAGCACACTTCTCTGTCTTCCTCCTATAAACACCATCTCTGCCCTCACAATACTCCCTTTCACCGTCTTCACTACCTTTGTGATATCAGATATAAGCTCTGTCCGGTCATCGCAGCTGAATGTAACCTTCACCAAACTGAGGTTGTCTAACTCACCTGCGCTCCCACGGCGAACTGCTTTCATTTCTTTCACTTTCTCTTTCAACTCCCTTGCCTGTTTGATTGTCTCCCCAAGTACAGATGCCTTGTCCATCTGTTCCCTGAAACAAAACATGAGTCAGGACACCAATAACATCTACAAACACACCAATCCATCTAAGCAGGCTGGAAAAAAAATAGGGCACATAAAACGAATTCAAAAGGCCAAACATAACATGAGAGTCACCTGTCAAAACGGGTTCCTTATCACTTCTCGAACAGATTTCCTCAAGGATGAAAAACGAAAGAAATACTACCAAATAATGAAAACCTTCATAGCTGGCTTCAGCTGACCCAAAGAGCATAGGCTGAACTGCACACGTTCCTGAAAAAACCAATCAAGTAAACAAATGAGACAAACCAATGAAAAAAATTATGTAAAAAAAGAAAACAATCTGCAATAGATAGATAAAAAGCACAAACAACAGCAGACACAAACCCTCTTGACCAATGAAGAACTCATACTGCAACACCTGAAACTCTAAATAGCAAAACAAAACCGATATATAAAACAAGGGAAAGTGAAACAAACTGATCAGAGAAACCAAGAAGCAAGACAAACAGAAAGAATTACCACAACAGTGGACAGTCAGAATTCAAAACAAACCAATCAAGAAATCAAAGGTATAAAACAAACAGGAAGTATCTTTAAAACAGGGGACAAACAGAAAGAATAATAGAAACAGAGGACAGCAAGAATTCAGAACAAACCAGCGAAGCAAACAAAATAAATGAAACTATAAACAGAGAATTAAAAAACGAAATCAGACAAACATATATACACACCAAGCAATTTGCCATGCTAATCATCAAAACAACACGTATCACCATGCAGCCAACACGTGATTAACAATGGCATGAGGAACCGACAACCACTAATGAAGACCCAAACAGCTGGCTGTCAATAACATATACAAAAACTACCAAGCAGCTTACATTATCAGCACCACAAATGACACAATTATCCAAAGATTTCACTATTGAATACAAAGAATCATTCCGGAAAAGATGGATCTCTTGGTATTTTCATGTTTCCCATTTAAGCAATTTATAGATATAGCTAGGATTAATGGGTTATTTATCTTCGAAGTATGTCATAAACATATATATATAGAGTCTCCCAGCATTTTGGGTTCCTTTTCTCTTCTATGGCTCTTTGAAATGCAAACGTTGGTAAATAAGCTTGGCAAGGTTGCAGTAGGTAATATTATATATTATATAAATAATTGCAGACATATTACACAAATCTGAGAACATGATATGAGTACGATTATAATGAAACTAAAATATTAAACATATGAATTTTTATTCATCAGAACTATCCCATCAAAACCAATTTTCCTCTACTCATACTAATAAAAAGCTTTAAAAGTTTATGGAATAATACAACACATTTGTTTCAATAGTTTAAATAATGCGAATGAAAGTTCTCCAAGACTATCCATGTCAACCTGCAGAAAGAATCAAGAATTTATTCAAATTAGAATTGACAATCTTTTCAGTCCTATTTAGCAAAAAAAGAGAATCTTTTGTGTCCTATATACAGAATGCTTTGTTACTAATTTCTACATCTGTATAACTATCATCATGCATTCTTGAACCCATAGTCTCCCCCATATCAGTACTGCTGCAATGGCAAAATCTAATTTACAACAATTATGAGCTAAATCGTGAACTTGTCTGGCAACCAACTTAAAGCAATAGGAATTCAACCCAATAAAGATTGACAAAAAGAAGTGGAAAATGGAAGCTGTTAAAAGAAAGTAGAGACAAAGTTTTGTTGCCCAATCTCTAAGCCTGATAACAAAATAATTTGGGTTACTAAATAAAAATAAGGTTAAGAAATTAGACATCAAGGGAAAGATAAGACTGAAGACTCTCCAGAAAGTGTTGCATGTGGCCAATTTGATCACTAGAGGTCTCAACCCTGCAAAAGTATATGAAAAAAATAGGACAACAGACATGAAATTTCAAATAAAAAGGTGGAAGATTAACTTTTTTTTTGTTCAAAGAAGATTAGTAAATCTATATATAAACTAAATCATTCTCCACTAACTTGTGAATATATAAATAGACAGGAAATTTAACAACCCTTTGACCAACTAATACAAAGTGCTAACTGCTAAGATAAGTAGTATATGAATGAGCTTGAGAGGTATGCTGGAAACTGACATGCTTGAAAACCATAACTGGATGTAAATGATACCAAAAAAAAGAGAGTAAAAAGCATTGATAGTTCTTAAAAGAAAAGGCAGAATTAAAAAGGAAAAAAAAAAAAAAGAATTCACATTTTCATCCTATTCTAAGAATGAACTTTAAAATGAAATCTCAAGATCGTAGGTTACCAACCTTTTCTTCCCCTACAATGTCACCACTCACATCTACATAGACCCCCTTTTCTCCCCTTTTATATTTAGCTTACCTCAATGTCTAGAACTAAACAAAAATCCTCAATTTGCTTTAAGAAGTTACTAAACATATAGACACAAAAAACAGCTTTCTAATTTTAACAGATTCAAATTTTCATATATTGATACTCTAAAGAAAACCGTTGACCCTTTCTTTAGCCAGATATTTAGACCCTCAGGTACTACTAAATATAGAGGCAGCTTCTCAATGGGAAAATAAATAGTAGATTGCTTTCAGAAATATCCAAGCATCATACCAAGGAAAAAAATCATCTTAAGCATGAAATTTAGAGAAACTCATACATTTCATTATTATTTCAAAAGCACCGTCAATTTTCCATTATAATTTTAAAGCATATAGAACAGTAATGCAAGCGCAAATACTATATGGCAACAAATTTCCTTTGTTTCTATGATCATAGCTTCAACATGAAAAACTGGTAAGGCAAAATTCAACCTCATAGACATGTATACAGTAGCAATTAATATAATTCATAATTCAATTATTTTAACTGGTCGATATTGTAAATTAAATTTCCAGTACCTGAGCCTCAGCTTCTAACTTCAAAATTGAAGAATCTGGCAACTTGTAAAAAGCCTTTCCTCTCTGATCCCAGCTTCCTTCATTCATTAATATTAGCTCCTTTGAATTCCAAACATGTTACATGATCAACCAAAAAAAAAAAAAAACTACGACTGTTTATTAATAATAATGAAGATTAACTATGTCAGGCATAACAGTAAGGTTTGGTAAAATAAAACTTGGCTAACAAACGGAATTTACCCATGAAATCACTTTTGGAGGGGCTAACAAAGCTCCATCAATCTGTTAGATTTGATTGCACTACATTAGCTTAGTGCATTGAGCATTTCAAATAATTTCTTTGTAACAAAATGCACATTTTTGTTTTTCTCAGGCAGAAATGGAATATCCCGTGTAGCCCCAGGATCCTTGTAGGCAGCTTTCCATGCTGCTAGAAGTCCCTATTTGCTAACATTCTCAAAAGGTTAGAACTTTAACTGAAGTCACTACTAAACCACTATCTTGCTTTATCAAAACAAAGACTTTTGCACAATTGCACCATTAAATCTGCCCTTGAATCATCAGAAGCTCCCTCAACCTTAGCTCCAAATGACAAAATATCAAAAATATTCTATGTATTTCTTGAAACATTAAGTAAAAGAAGTTACAAAAAAGAAAGAATGATACATGTGCTTGATAATAAAAACAATTATCAATTCAATTCTGAGTAGTAACCAAAAAAATAAATCCACACTCTAAAACCAAGGTTTAATTAGATGTAGTATTTTTCAAAAGTCCAATTGCCTTAAGTATCATGCTCTTCAGTAATCTAATCAAAAGAATAAGTTGATCAAAGAATAAACCCCAAAAAAAAAAAAGTCAAACAAATAGAATAGCACAATCTCAATCATCATAAAGTCATTTCTTACATCAATTACCTGAGATTGATCATGGGCAGCTGCACCAAAAATTTCCAGCTTGATTCCTCGCCCATGAATTTCTATAGATTAAGAAGTCAATTGAAAATCTCATTTAGCTGCATGTGCTCAATGGAAAAGTAAAGAAAAATGGAAAATACCGTGCCACAGATTAGAAAAGCATCTACCCAATCAGGGAAACTGAAACATCTGCGAGACACAAAGGAACCCACACCTGATGAATTTCAGAAAAAGAGGAGATCAATCTCTCTTTCCTGCAATAAGAAATCCATATCAAGAACCCTAGCATCTCTGAAAAACAATGTAGAGTAAGGAATAGATTACTTTTCAAATCAAGTGGTAGCGAAAAAGGAAAGAAGAAAAAAAGGTTAATGCTATGCCGATCAAGGGGAGCTTTCGCAGGTGGAGAAAAAAGAAAAGGATGAGTGAATTGAGTGGAAATTGAAGAAGATACCTGCTCTGAAAATGACCAGTGAAGACTGAAGAAGCGCGAAACAATGAGGTCCGGGAAAAAAATAACTGATTTTGAGAGTTCCCAAAGAAAGAGCAAATGGGTTAAATTGGGGAAAATCATTTAAATATCCCAAAAGCTTCTACATTAGATGTCTGGTAATAGAGAGAGTTAGGTCAGACTGGATTTTTTCGTACCTGAACTGTGAGAGAAAAGAAAAGAGAGGGAAAGAGTTATCCCAAACAAAATACTCTTTTTTTTTATATAATTTTTTTGCCACATGGCTATTTGGCTTTTTTTTTTCAGCCCAATTAAAGGCGGCTTACTTTCCAGGTCCTGATCTGCGTCCAGATCCTTAAATTCAACACCACAAGTCGTACAGACGAAAGGAATTCGTACCGTTTTGCCCCTTTTGTGAGTAGCACCTTCATTTCCAGGTGCCTTCTTTTCGCCGCTTGTTCCCTTCTTTTTACCTGGAAATGAAGGGACCTGGAAATGAAGGTGTTACTCACAAAAGGGGCAAGACGGTACGAATTCCTTTCGTCTGCCGCTTTCCTTCTGTATCGTATTTTCGAAACCCTATATAGAGAGGAAGGGAAGATTTCAAGAGGGGTCAGAGAGAGTTCGACGGAGCCCAGCAACAGAATGGAGATGCAGAAGTGGGGAAGAAGCAATCTGGCGACACCCACGAAACCAGGTAACAAAAATTTTAGCATCTTCGACTTAATTGAATTCAATATATTGCTTTACACTGCTTTTGATTTAGTTTGGGGGAGGGGATTACTTTAAAGGGTTTAGTTTTGATATGGGAACTACTGGGATGCTCAGATTTACACATTCTACCAAAGTTCTTTTTCCTTTGCGCTTTCAAACGGAATTCGAGAAATGGAGTCGAGGAAGTTTCAAGCAAGTTTAAAAGTTCCCTCTCAACTTCTTAACTTATTTCCCAACATATAGGAATATCATATATGTCTCTGAAGACAATTTTTACATTTCCCAGGCATGAGAAAATAGAAATGGCACTCAAGTTTTTCTGCACATGTTTCACAATAAGCTTTCTTTGGTAATGGAGACAAGGCTGCTGGAGATGCCTTTAGTAAGTTTCTTATAAGCATCAGATTATAACCTCTTACTCTTCTTCCAGGCTTCATCAGTGTAATTTGTTGTAGTTTTCAAAATGAATTCCCTGCAAACTAAATGGACACCTAGATGGTTCCTGAGAAGTTTCTCTGATGAAATTCTGGTGCAGGATGGATAATTTATATGTTTTTTAACTTGGTTTGCCATGCGTGAGAAAGCTAACGTTTATGTATATGCAGCAATGAATGATTGAATGGTGCTGTTTTATTTGTGCTTTCCTTTAGACTATGAGGTTCAGTTAGTGGATATATACTGATTTTACCCTCTAAATTTTCGCTCTCAAAGATGCATATATAGTTTCTCAAAATAGTGCCTAGCTTCCTTAGCTTAAGTAGTCAATTATATGAAACCAATCAACATATTTAGCATATTGTATCACGGTTTCTTGATTTGGTTTCTTCATTAACTTTCTCTTATTGAGTTTATGAGCAGAAATAATGCCATTTGCAACTTTGCTCCATTTTCATTATCCACATGGTATTGAAGAAGAATACGGTGCATTCGGAACTGAAAAGTTTGTGTAAGTTAATCACTGTATATATTGCGTCTCAATTTCATTGGTAAACTTACCTTGACTGCCAAAAGTAACTTTTTTCATCTATAGACTATTATATGAGCTACTTAGTTATATGATGTGGCGTGCAGAGGAATTAAATAGGCAATTTAATCACTTTGATTGATGAAATACCTTGACATCGAGGTGAAGATCATAATCATCATGTTGTTGTGAATCTTAGAAAAGGTTCTAATATTACCAAATTATAGCATATTATTTGTTCTTTACATATAGGTGAATTTGAGGTAGCTGTTGACATTAAGATAATGTCTTTTTTAGCCTACTGAACTCATAATGAGAGATTTGGGAAAAATACCTCCTTCCTCTCACTTACAATTGTGAAAATATTGATACTTCTAATTTTCTTTTGGATAAGATATTTTGGGTTGTCTTTGATGAATTTTATCTTTCTAAGGACATGATCTTTACTCAAGTCGTTTATGATTATCTCTAGACTGTTTATGTTTACTACCCTGATCATGTGAAGTTTGTTTATATATACAGGTGCATGTTAGGGAGTTTTCAACAGGTTGAAGCGCTTAAAGTCTAACTTTGAGAGGATGATCAAAGAGTTCATTTCCTTGCTAATGTTGGTTGCAATCTTTTAGCTAGCGTTTGTGTATGATGAAAGTGCACCACCTGTTTTTGCTTTTTGGCTGATGTACAGATCTTTTACCACAAGACTGATATCTTATTAAAGCTTTTAATACAGTTTTTATAACAATTTCTGCTGGTCTCCCAGATCAATTAATCTAAACTTTTTATATGAGTAGAGGTAACTTGGCACTGCCACTTTCAATAGAGAACAAAAAGAAAATTAAAAAAAAAAACCATCCCCGCACAGGGTGCGGGTGGAAATGCTATTGGACCGTTTTCCAGTACCTAATATATATCCATCCTTTTAAGGGGCTGTGAAGTCATTTTCTTCCTCTTTGGGCAGCTAGAAGTTAATCTCTGTTTTTAGAAAACTTTTTCCTTTTTTTTTTTAGCAAACTTTTCTTTCTTTATTTATTATTAAGCTCTTAAAGTTTTCACGCTTATATTAAATCTCAAAATATTGTAGTAAAAATGAGTTTATAAATTGGGATGGACACCTTTGATGAAGTAGTGCAATACGTGTAAAAAAAAGAAGAGAAAAGGCAAATGCAATCATTATAAATTTATAGGGTAATTATTTGATACACCGGTAGTGTAAATTTTGAACTCCACAAACAGGTTGTGGAGTTGACACATGTCCATTTTCTGAATTAATTAAATTTTAAATATTTCAATCTAGTCTCTAGGGGACACATGTCACCTTTCAAAATCCGCGTGCAGTCTGCTAAACTCCGCTGACGGTATATTATATATAAACCCAAATTTATAATTCTTCATTCTTTTTTCTTTTTTCATGAGTATGCTTGGAATTGGAAAATCATGGAATTCCTTGTGGCATTATATTGAATATATAGAGCAATAAGAAAAGAAAACCAATAGTCCATCATATGGCTTCATTATATGGAAGAAATAGTGACCCTCACTTCAAAAAGTCCTGCAAAATTAATGAAAAAAAAAAAACCCACACTTGAAATGTTAATTAAGGAAGAAACTTTTGTTTTAGACACGCAAACTCTTTGAACGTTATGGAAAAATCTTTGGATCCATATGATAAAGACTCTTTGCAATTTTATTTTTTCTAAAAGAAAGTACATAATATTTCTCATTTTAATTACACAAAAATAGATAAAAATAGCATACTTGTTTGGAAATTCAGCTCTAAAACTCTTTCTTAGAGAACTTTGTAAAAGTGTTGAAGGCTTTTTAAACTGTATTTGTCACCTTACCTCCTAAAAATAAATTCAGAAACAATGTAGACAAAATGACCACTTTTTCTATAATCATAATGGAAAAATGGAAAGGCATGGCTGACAAAAAAACTTTGGGCTATATGGAGTGCTAAACATGCCTCTTCCCTTGAAATAAGCAGCTTTAATGGAACCATACTCTTTTAAAGAGGCACTTGTATTGTATCACTTTGACTCTCATTCACTTCACCTCCTTAAATTCTCCTTCACCTGCCCCTTCTTTATAACTCACTGCATTCACTAACTACTCTTTTTTACACCTCTTTTCTCTCCCACACCCATCTTGAGCTTTACTGTTGAGACATTGGTAAGAACAAACAAATAAAGAAAAATGAACATGAAAAAAGTTTCAACTTCGTTCTTGGCTTGCCTTATTCTTGTTCTGGTTTCTTCAATGGCTGCTAATGGAGACCCTCTTGTTCCTGCACTTATCATCTTTGGGGATTCTGTTGTTGATGTTGGAAACAACAACAATCTCAATACACTAATCAAAGCAAACTTCCCACCGTATGGAAGAGATTTTGTTACTCACAGGCCAACCGGAAGATTCTGCAATGGAAAGCTGGCCACAGATTTTACCGGTAATGTTTTCTCCAGAAACCCACACTTTTTTTTTATCTCTTGCATGAAGTTTCTTTCTATCTCTCAAGGTGCTGTGTCTTGATTCCTGCATGCATACAGCTGAGTACCTGGGATTCACTTCATACCCGCCGGCTTACCTTAGTAAGGATGCTAGAGGAAATGCTCTCTTGACCGGAGCCAACTTTGCTTCAGCCGCTTCTGGTTTCTTTGACAGAACTGCAAACTTATATGTAAGCAATTTAAGACTCAAAGCTCTGGTTTTGACTCTGAAGCCTGATTATCTAACACAAGAAGTGTCTTTTGCTGATATTTGCAGCGAGCTATTCCGTTGACTCAGCAGTTAAACTACTACAGGGAGTACCAAACAAAAGTGGTTAACTTGGTAGGAAAAGCTAAGGCTAATGATCTATTCTCCGGCGCCATACATCTTCTGACTGCAGGAAGCAGTGATTATATACAGAACTATTACATCAATCCTCTACTCAATAGAATCTATACACCAGATCAATTCTCAGACATTCTCATGAGATCCTATGCTACTTTCATTCAGGTATATATTCTTTAGCAGCAACTATGATTACTGAAATTACTTAAGTAGAATATGCAACTTTCACATATATCTTTTTCAATATTTGCACCATTTACATGAAAAATGCATGCCTGTGTTAAAATTTATGTTACAAGAAATTTACACTGTTAAAAGGAAATTCATTTGCTATATGAAAGCTCAAACCAAATTTTACTGAATAAGAGAGAAGAAAAATAAAGAAGCCAAGCTTCTTACATACTTGGTTCGGTTTTTCTTAAAGCACGCAACTGTTTCATGTTTGTGACAGAATCTGTACGGAATGGGAGCAAGGAGGATAGGAGTAACGACCCTACCGCCAACAGGTTGTTTGCCAGCAGCCATCACCTTATTTGGTGCAGGAAGTAATGAGTGTGTTGCAAAATTAAACCAAGATGCCATTGCCTTCAACAATAAGCTGAACAGCACATCCCAAAGCCTGCAGAATAAGATGCCTGGTCTCAAACTTGTTGTCTTTGATATATACCAGCCTCTCTTGGACATGATCACCAAGCCCACTGACACTGGTAAAATATCTCTCCTGCAACATAGTAATAAATCAACATTTCATACGACTAGCAAAGGTTTTGGATGACTCTCCAAAAACAAATTTTTATCAATGGATTTGCCAAATATAAGAGGAGATTAATTAATAAACTCTCTCTGTACACTTAATTTTATTGTTTCAGGGTTCTTTGAGTCGAGAAGAGCTTGCTGTGGAACAGGTACACTAGAGACCTCCCTGCTTTGCAATGCCAGGGCTCTAGGCACATGCGCAAATGCTTCAGCATATGTGTTTTGGGATGGATTCCATCCCTCTGAATCTGCTAACCAGGTCTTGGCAGGCAGTTTGCTATCACAAGGAGTGTCCCTCATCTCTTGAAGCTATTGCTTTTATTCTCATAGAACGTAAAGAACCAAAAAAAAAAAAAAAAAAATACAAAAACAAACTACCACCTTGGTCGTTGCTCCTGTAATATTCTCATATGCAGTTCATTAGTTATTACTGGAATACGTACTTTGTCTGTCAATCTACCCGTTTTAGCAGGACAGTTTTAGAAGCTTTACCAACCCCTTATTCATGCTTGTAGCAAGGGTGCATCACTGCTTTTCTGTAAAAGAAGTTTATGTATCTATCCTTGCCTCAATAAGATGGATTATGGTTGCTTTGTGAATATTTTAGTTAACTAGTTAGCATGGCCAGAAAAAGCAAGCTAATATGCGATAATAGCATATATGCATTTTGAAAGCAACTCCTTTACTCTGTCTTGAACAGCATGCAACTTTGGAACTGGCATTTATTGCCTATTCCTATATAATCAAGATTTTGTAATTGTGGGATCATTTTTGGAATTCTGCTTAAGTTATCTACTAACTTCATCATTTCTATGAATTAGTTCTTGCATTCTCAGTTTAACCAGACACTGTCCACTATCTTTTTTCAAACATAAATTAACAAGATGATAATTGAAAGATGAAAGAGCTTTATTATTGATATTTTTGTAAAAGTTTTTATACATGAAAATCCTTTAGTTAATAGAAACAACTAGATAGATTCAGGAAGTCTAACTCATGAGATACGAAAAGTTCACCTGCACCAGTTAAATATCGGGTGTCACTAAGAAAGTTCAAATCCTGCATTAGAATTGATAGCATAGCGAAGCTTTGCTTTCAGAGTACTTGACCACTTGTAGGTTGGAAGCTGTAACCATTCAAATTGAGCAAGGAGAAGCAGATGTGAATTAGCTTGGAAATTTTATTATCCACTTCCTCTGTTTAAAAGAGGGGGTTAAGATGATGCATATATGAGATGTTTAAATCAACTTTCTTAAAGTTTCCTGTTTAGAGTTTAGCCGTTTAACATGGTTCTTACTAGAGAAGAGGGCATGCAATCCCCCATTATTGTACCTTGAGAGTATTATAGCATGTAGAAGCTGATGGAAGCCGCTCAACATCTGGTCCTCCAAAAGTTGCCCAGATAGGGGCATCACTTGCGACCTGTACAAGTTCAGGATTACTCAGTTAGTTTTAGTTGTTGACAAGGTACTAAGATAGTCATCTAGCCCTTTCTCCATATTAAATTCTCGTGCAGATAGGAGGGGAAGAGAAGAAGCGGAGGAGGGGCAATGGATTGGCTACATTTCAATGATATGTTCACCAAATAACTCAGTACTAGCTACAAATATTTTAAAGAAAATAACAGCACACCTTGTGAATTGTAAAAGCTGGCTGCAAGTATTTGAACCCAAGTAAAGGAGCTCTAGAACAACTGGTAACAAATTTTAGTAGCATACATCGCTCTTTTGGCTCGAAATCCTTCATAACCTAAACAAGTTCAGAACAGAAACTATATTCATACAGCAGTTTCCATGATTAAAAATGTTGAGGGGCAAAGCCCAAATAGATATCACTTAAACTTCCATCATGCCGATACCTCCCAGAAAAGCTTAACAGTTCGACTTCCCTCAGAATAACCACCAGTGTACCGTGTGTTATTTCTTAAATCATCAACATCAATATCATGATCTCCACCAGAAAGTAACTGCATACGGTAATCTAGGTCAGTCTTTTCTGCTGTTAGTCAAGTCTAGTGCTAAGTGAAGGGTGAGGCAAATCCATAGACAATTATATGCAACAATAAGACAGCAAAACTAGTGCGCAACTATGGTTCCACAAAAATACATTGGGAGTGAAATTACCTGATTAAATTCACTTGCATTAAATAACTTCAACCAAGAGGGAAATATAAGATCGGTCAGCCCCCTATAAAATGCATTTGAAAAGGGCAGTATCTGCAGTTCAACAATAAAAACAAGTTAAATAGTACTAAATATAGATATATTTCTACATTATTTCGGAAAAAGCTAAAGAGAGACCTGTCGGTTGAGTTTGTAATCAGCCATTGCATGAACATACTGCATCTTGTTCTCATTAGTCACGCAAACATCCTTGCCACCAGGTTTAAGCTCAATAATATGCCGTTTACCAAACGATTCTTCAGTGATTGTGAAATCTAGACAGAGCTCCTTAATATCACCATCATAGTGCTGCAATCAAAGCATCCAGTAAATAAAGTATAGGAGGTTTTCCTTTGCATGTATAGATCTAAAACATGAAAATGCATATAGGAAAAAATAAACTAATATAATAATTCATAACATTTGAACAGAAAAGCAAATAATAGATCCTTTATCCTATCACTACTAGAAGCCACTTGCAGGTTAACTAATCCTTTAACATGTTAACCACCTTAACACCTCTTGCTTAGGAGAATTTTGGTAACTCTATTAATCGTAGCTATTTGTGTATCCCAATAAAGTTTAACTATATTAGGAAAGCCATATTCAAAAAGGAATAAAACAAATATATAACATGCATGATGTTCAAGAAGGCTAACCTTGACGTACATAAGATTCCTGTAGAGCTCTGGATCAAGTGTTGATAGTTCATCAAGAAAGCTATACCGGCCTAACAGCTTTTGCACAAAAACATGTGAAAAAGAGTAATCTAGTAATATTCCTTCATAGAGTGCTTTACCAACAACTCTCCCAAGGAACTCAATCATCTGGATACCATTCTCTAGATGTCTTGCAGCTGCATTAGGTATTAAAAGTCTGTCTGATGTTGATGTTTGGGAAAATAAACCATACCTTTAGACATAAAGAAATAAGAAGACGTTAATAAATTAATAACAGAAAAAAGCTAATTTATCAGCATACACACCAGTATGGACTTACTCAGGAGAAAAAGCAGCTTTAGATATATCAGTTAAAAATTCTTTTGATAATCCACCATAATCCAGACCGGCCTCTGGAAGTCCACTTTCACTAACAAATGAAACATGTATTGATGACTTCAACCTTGAGCCAAGTGAATTTAATTGTCGAAAGCCATCTTCGACAATATGATCTCGACGAACTACTATCTCAACTGCTCGTGAACCAGGTCCACTCACTTCACCAGCCATTTTTCGAGAGACTTTATCCATATTGATGAACTCTCTAAACATTTGAACCCTGCCCAAAATACAAACTACGTCAAAACAAAACACTTTGGTGTGGTCAAGTAAAATTATGCTATTCTATATCTACATACTATAAGTTTGGATGATCATTCAATGTCTTTCTAGATGTTACTTATCATTTAAAGGCAAAGATATATTAACACATAAAGTGTGCATTGAACCAATAAATGATTTGTTGAGAGGTAAGTGGTCTCTACCCAACAAGGGTGAGAACACAAGTTTGATCCCAGGAAGCGCATTTATTGGGAGGGCTTTAACCTTTCATGCTCCCAGTCCAAAAGGAATTAGTCTCGGGGTAACAAGGCCTTGGGAGACCCTTGGTTACAACAAACAATAAATAAGTAAATAAACAGTGCATTGAAGATATGAACTATTTACTTCCCATCATATGAAATTCTGGTAAACATCATAAAGCAATTAAATTCTGTATGGCTTGTATACCTTTCATCAAATGGAAACACATGTGGCATACTGGTGATTATAGACCCTGCACTGTGAACAACTTTAGCATCCTCTGATCTTATATTAGCTGATAGAACCTCATGAGTTCTGGCAGCTACTGCAATTGTGGGTCGGCTCTTTCTAGCTGGTGAAAGCCATAAAACAGGAGGGCAAAACTGGTGCCTGCAATCCCTTTCATATATTAGATGCAGGCATCTGATCGCAGAATCCATAAGCGAACCATTTTGTTGACCCACACTAGAAGACAGACCATTATAGACCAGTGTATTAAGCACTGATGCAATTCTTCGTTGTTGCTCCAGTGTGAATGGAACCTAAATCATGCACAAAATACTACAATAAACAACAGAGACAAACATAAAAAGAAAAGAAATAATTATATAACCAGTTTACCTGTTTCTCATAAAACTCTATGTCATCAAGAACTAAAAGCAGATGTGAGTAGGTGGCACAGAACAGATGAAGCAGACATGACACATCTTTTGAAATACCTTGAGGACCATGCCTCAAAGGCTCAATATCCCAAACATCAGAAGAATCCTCATCAACCTGATGATCATCAGCTGAATCTGCCAAATTAACCTCTGCTTGTGATTTTCCAGTGAACTTCTGCAATACATTGACCCATTTATTGACTCCATCCTTATTGGGTTGTTTTAGTTTTTTATCAATTTCCTCCTTTTTCCTCCCTGAAACTTTACTTTTACCCTGAGAAGCATCTCCAATGGCATGAGTATTCCCACCAAAAATGGAACTTTCCAGCACTCCCCAAAGGTTGCCAAGAAATCCAGGAGTAAAAGATAGCATGTTAAGAACAGGCAATGGCCCAACCATGGGATTGAATGCTGCAAATATTCTAAGCATGTATGAATAGAAGTATGCAATATCAAGCAATTCCAGGTTCCCGAAGCATTCTACGTTGTTTGGAGGTAGGATCTTGGCTTCATCTGTATGAGTGTATCTTTTCGATATTTCCAATAGCTTTTTGAGATGCCACTGCTGACAAACAGGCCTAAATAGGTCTATGAAGGATGTCTTTAAGGAACCATACGCTGTTTCAGCCTCCTGCATACTGACAGGTCCTTCAGAAGCTCCATCTTTACCATCAAGATTTTGATTCCCCTTTTCATTCCACCCAACATTATGAAGCCATGCCAATAAGTTGTCTGCAAGAACGGTTACAACATGGACATATGATGCATATTCTAGACCTTCATTAAGGGATTTGGAATCCAAAAAGTCCTTCTCGTTCCCCGAAGCTAGGCCTATTATGTTTGCAAGAGCCCAACCAAATGGTGGAATAACCTTCAAAGAACAGTCCATGCTGGACAGATCAATGTCTGACATCTGTTTGACAATTTTATCTCTTGAAATCTGTCATCACCTGCCATAGTTTGATCAGTCCCACATGCCTCAAAAAATCATAGAGTTGACTAGTAAGCAAACTGGAATGGGAAATTAATTAAGGATAAATAGCAGAAGTTAGTAAATCTAACATACTGTTATATACAGAAAGCTTTGTACTTTGATAATACAATGTCTTAAAAGACGATAAACACAATTTTATATCCCACTAGGATTAAAAAAAAAAAAAGTTTATGGCACCTCAGAATTTGCAGAGAACTTCTCAAAGATGCAATGATTCATGATAATAACCACAATCAGGCCCATGGAACATGTACAAGTCTCCATTTACATTGGTGTAAGTATGCAAACTATTTGGAAAAATGCAATAAAGCTAATGCAGTATGAAATTCAGCATTCAAATAAAATTACAAGATAAGTTCAGTAAGCTATGCCTTTGTTGATTTTATCTCCCTATATCAGAAGGCCACCAAGTGAAATTTTCAAGAAAGCATCAAATTGATAGCCAAAAGTAGATTAAATAAGAACGAAATCAAAGCAAAATCCACAGAATAGCCAAAAAGACATGTAATGATGAATAAGTAACAAAAATAGCATCAGATGCCCTTATAGTATGAATGTAGATAAGATAACTAATAGATAAAGCCACATGAATAATTTACACATTGTTCTTGCATAAACAATTGGAAGAGAAAATATATTCAAGAAAGAGCATTAAGGAGATTTGAGTTTAATAGTGCATTACCAGCAAAATTTTCATACATGGGCTAAGAGTGGACTTGTGCTTCAGAGCAGGTAGGAGAACAGCTGGTAGACGTTGAGTGAGCCAAGGAATTGTAAGTATATACAGACAGTACTGCTCAACAGCAGAATGTGAATCGAACTGACCAGGACCAGTTGCATCAATGGTTGTCAGACTAAATGGCCGAATAGCTAGAGTTACTGCACTTGTAGTGATCAAGAACTTATCATCAGTCTGAACAACATTTTTCACTTTAGGAGAAAAACAAACATCCAATTTGGTTATATATCTTCTCATAGACACATAGAGGCCGCTTTTACAATTTCCCATAAAGCAAACCAAATTCTTAACTGCTGCATCTGCATCCCCAATATTGTTATCACTAACAATCTTCCAACTCTTCAGATCGGTTAAGGCAACAACAAGACGCAATGCAAGAGATGTCAGAACAACAACATCTGTACTCCCTGCACAAGATGTATCACACTCACCAAGAAGAAATGAGCATATCGAAATCAGCTTCTGTGCTTGATAAGCCCATGTTCTTCTCTCTTCAATGGTACCCACAGCCAAGGAGCAAATATTCTTCCTTGAATCTGTTCAGTGTTCACCAAAGTAAATTAAAAAAAATTCATTAAATCAGCTGTTCATTAATCTTGACAAGTGATATGTTAACAGAACAAAAGAAAAGGCAGTTCAAAATCCAGTGCTCAGCAGCACATTTCATCAAATAATTGGGGCAATGGATTTAAAAACGTATTGCAACTTCAAATGATTAGCATACCAGTTGAATTTATGCTGTCTAGGAGAATCTTAAAGCCAGTCTGCATACAATTTATTTCTCTGGAAAGAATCTTTCGACGCCGAATTGATAAACATGTAATATAGAAAATGAAAGGCCTCAAAATACTGGTGGAAATAAAATCTCCAGTAATCAACTCAGCTTGATTTTTCACCAAACTTTCCCATTCTTCTTGAAACTCCAAAGCCACTTTCCTTCTCACATTATAGCTTCTCCACACTCTCTGGAAATTGTAGAACAAAACAGATTACAATAAAAGAAACTGACTAGAAACTAATTTAATTCTAAATTAAAAAAAAAAAAGATAAAAACCTGCATAAAGATTGCAGCCGACGCAGCTCGTCTGGCATAATGGCGATGCTCTCTTTCTTGCGAAACTTTCTCGAGAAGCGCATCTCTCGATATCTCCTTGGCGCTTGCTCCTCTCAACGATACCTAAATTTAGTAACCGAATTGAAAGTTAACATTCGATTTTCAGCAGAAAAAGTTAGAAAATTTATTGATGTTATTAAGCGCTAATTGAATTGATGGATCAAGAGAGACACGACACTGACCTGATGTTTTCGAGGTTCCTCCATGGATGAGACGCGATCATCTAAAGGACTCTACTGGACTCTTTCATTTTGTTTCTTTTAAAAAACCTTTTGTCAACGGGAAAATAAAAATGAAAAAATCGAATTTTGTCTTGGATTGGTGGTGGCTTAATTTTCTAGTTTTGTAATATTTCTACGCGCACGAGTTGAGAGTAAATGTCACGCTCGCAAATCCCAATATGCAAAATTGCAAAAACTCATCTTTAAAACAAAAAAGAAATTCTATAGTGTGAGTGAGTAAGTTTTTGGCGCGTGGAATAAACATGTAACTTAAAAGGATATAACAAACGATATAAACAGAGGATAGAATTATCAAGTAGAAGTCAGGAGTTATGTTTGGCGCCTCTTATCTCTGTCTCAATCCATGTCCACCGTTATCCATCAGCAAAACCACCAACTCCTCCGCCACCACTTCCCACCCAAACCGCCGCCGCCCTCACCTCCACCACCACAATCCTCTTCTCTCTCTCTTCCCAAACCCAAATCCCGCCACCGCCCCCTCCTCCTCTCCTCCACCACCTCCCTCCCTCGTTACACTCCCCCAAAACCCTTCATCTTCAATGATGTAAACTCCTTACTCTCTTTGCTTAACCTTTCGCTTCAGTATTCTGACGCTGACCTGGCAAAAGTTGTCCATGCTTGTTCTCTCAAGTTCCCTGAAGACACCCACTTGGGTAATTCTCTAGTTTTAGCTTATCTAAAGCTGGGACTTGTTAATCACGCTTTCAAGGTTTTTAACTCTATCTCTTTCACCAATGTAGTAACTTACTCTTCTTTAATTTCGGCTTGTGCTAAATCAAATCAAGGAAATAAAGCGATAAAGCTTTTTATGAAGATGAGGAATGAGGGTATTGAACCTAATGAGTTTACTTTCGTTTCTGTTTTAAGTGCTTGTATTAGAGTTTTGGAGTTAGAATTGGGTTTTCAGGTTCATTCTTTGGTTATCAAAATGGGCTTTTTGGATAATGTTTATGTAGTCAATGCTTTAATGGGATTATACGGAAAATGCAATGGGGGTTTAGGGTTAGTTCTTAATATGTTTGAAGAATTGCCTCAAAGAGATGTTGCATCATGGAATACGGTAATTTCAAGTCTTGTGAAGGAGGGGATGTATGAGAAAGCGTTTGAATTCTTTCGTCTTATGCAAGAAATTGGTCCTTTTAGAGCTGACTATTTCACAATTTCGGCTATTCTGAGTGCTTGTAAAGGAAGTATTGATTTGATGAAAGGCAAAGAAGCTCATGCTCATGCTATTAGAGTTGGATTAGGGGGTAATTTGAGTGTGAATAATGCACTCATTGCATTTTATACCAATTGTGGTAGTGTAAGTGATGTGGTGACCTTGTTTGAGAGCATGCCAGTAAGGGATGTAATTACTTGGACTGAAATGATTACAGCCTATATGGAATTTGGGTTGGTGGATTTGGCTATGGAGGTTTTTAGCAAGATGCCAGAGAAGAATTGTGTTTCTTATAATGCTCTTATGGCTGGATTTTGCAGAAATGGTGAAGGATTGAAGGCAGTAAAGTTGTTTATTCAAATGGTTGAGGAAGGTTTAGAGTTAACTGATTTCAGTTTGAGTAGTGTTATTAATGCTTGTGCGTTGGTCATGGATGCAAAAAGCAGTGAACAAATTCAAGGGTTTTGTGTCAAGTTTGGTTTTGGATCAAATGTTTGTGTTGAAGCTGCATTGCTAGATATGTGCATGAGGTGTGGAAGAATAGCCGATGCTGAGAAAATGTTCAACATGTGGCCATCTGAACAAGATAGCTCTGTTGTTTGTACATCAATGTTTTGTGGGTATGCTCGAAATGGACAACCTGATGAGGCAATCTCCTTTTTACTTAGAGGTAGACTAAAAGGAACAATGGATATGGATGAAGTAACTTTAGCTTCCGTACTTGGTGTATGTGGAACTTTAGGATTTCAAGAGATGGGAAAACAAATCCACTGTCATGCTCTTAAAACTGGGCTTGTGTCTGATTTAGAGGTGTTAAATTCCTTAATTAGCATGTATGCTAAATCTGGGAACATGAGTACTGCAATCAAAGTCTTCAATATCATGGCCATACATGATGTAGTTTCTTGGAATGCATTGATTGCTGGCCATATTCTTCATAGGCAGGGTTATGAGGGCCTGGCTGTTTGGTCTAGGATGGAGGAGGCAGGCATAAAGCCAGACTCAATCACTTTGATTTTAGTTATTTTGGCTTATGGGCATACTGACTCAGCTTTAGTCGATAAGTGCCGTAGGTTATTTCTCTCCATGAAAACCAATTATGGTGTTGAGCCCACTTCACAGCATTTTTCTGCCTTTGTTAGTGTTTTGGGACACTGGGGTCTTCTTGAAGAAGCAGAAGAGGTTATCAATAAGATGACTATTGAGCCTAAGGCGGCTGTTTGGCGGGCTTTGCTTGACAGTTGTAGAATTCATCTGAACACAAGCATTGGGAAACGGGTGGTGAAGCATATACTTGCAATGAAGCCACAGGATCCTTCTACATACATACTTGTGTCAAATCTGTACTCTGCATCTGGGAGGTGGCATTGCTCTGAAATGGTCAGAGAGGAAATGAGGGACAAGGGGTTCCGGAAACATCCTGCTCGAAGTTGGATCATTCATCAAAACAAAGTACATTCATTCTACGCAAGAGACAAATCTCATCCCCAAACAAAGGACATTTATAGTGGGTTAGAAATACTATTCAGAGAATGCCTAAAAGCTGGATATGTACAAGACACCAGCTTTGTTCTTCATGAGGTTGAGGAGCATCAGAAGAAGGATTTCTTACTCTATCATAGTGCAAAACTAGCAACAACCTATGGGCTTTTGATGACCAAGCTGGGAGAACCGGTACGGATCGTTAAGAACATCCTTCTATGTGGAGACTGCCATACATTTCTGAAATTTGTTTCCATCGTCACGAGGAGAGAGATCATTTTTAGGGACGCTTCTGGATTTCATTGCTTTCGGAATGGACAGTGCTCCTGTAAAGACTATTGGTGATCAATCTGTGCTACATTGTTGATTCGGAATGGACAGGCCTCATCAATTTCTTTAGTACATACTGACTTTACAGTTTTCACACATTTCTGGCTCTTTTAAGAAGTTTGAAGTTAGTGTTGCATAAATGTATTGTATGTATCAGTTTTGTAGAAAATCAAACCATGTACAAGTTTTTTTGAAAATGAAGAAATTGGATTTCAGGCAATGTGTTTTAAAATTTCCAGTATGAAAGCTTTATCCATGTCTCAAAGATCATTGGAAATTTGGTATACTTTAACCTTGAACAGAAAGGTGATTCCAATTTACTCATAATTTGAACATTGACCTACATGCCAGTGGCGTAGCCACATATAAATGCTCTCTTGACCGGAGCCAACTTTGCTTCAGCCGCTTCTGGTTTCTTTGACAGAACTGCAAACTTATATCTAAGCATTTAAGATTTCAAAGCTCTGGTTTTGACTCTGAAGCCTGATTATCTAACACAAGAATTGTCTTTTGTTGATATTTGCAGCGAGCCATTCTGTTGACACAGCAGTTAAACTAGTACAGGGAGTACCAAACAAAAGTGGTGAACTTTGTAGGAAAAGCTAAGGCTAATGATCTATTCTCCGGCGCCATACATCTTCTGAGTGCAGGAAGCAGTGATTATATTCAGAACTATGACATCAATCCTCTACTCAATAGAATCTATACACCAGTTCAATTCTCAGACATTTTCATGAGATCCTACGCTACTTTCATTCAGGTATATATTCGTTAGCAGCAACTATGTTTACTGAAATTAATTATGTAGAACATGCAACTTTCACATATATCTTAATTAATATTTGCACCATTTACATGAAAAATCCATGCCTGTGTTGAAATTTATGTTACAAGAAATTTACACTGTTAAAAGGAAATTCATTTACTATATGAAAGCTCAAACCAATTTTTGCTGAATAAGAATGAAGAAAAATAAAGAAGTCAAGCTTCTTACATACTTGGTTCAGTATTTCTTAAAGCACACAACTGTTTCATGTTTGTGACAGAATCTCCACGGACTGGGAGCAAGGAGGATAGGAGTGACAACCCTACCGCCAACAGGTTGTTTGCCGGCAGCCATCACCTTATTTGGTGCAGGAAGTAATGCGTGTGTTGCAAGGTTAAACCAGGACGCTGTTGCCTTCAACAATAGGCTGAACAGCACATCCCAAAGCCTGCAGAATAAGATGCCTGGTCTCAAACTTGTTGTCTTTGATATAATACCAGCCTCTCTTGGACATGATCACCAAGCCCACTGACACTGGTAAAATATCTCTCCTGCAAAATAGTAATAAATCAACATTTCATACGATGACTCTCCAAAAACAAATTTTTATCACTGGATTTGCCAAATATTAAGAGGAGAAAAATTAATAAACTCTATCTCTGTACACTTGGTTTTATTGTTTCAGGGTTCTTTGAGTCGAGAAGAGCTTGCTGTGGAACAGGTACACTAGAGACCTCCCTGCTATGCAATGCCAGGGCTCTAGGCACATGCTCGAATGCTTCAGCATATGTGTTTTGGGATGGATTCTATCCCTCTGAATCTGCTAACCAGGTCTTGGCAGGCAATTTGCTATCACAAGGAGTGTCCCTCATCTCTTGAAGCTATTGCCTTTATTCTCATAGAACTGAAAGAAACAAAAAAGACAAAAAGAAAACAAAAAACTACCACCTTGCTCGTTGCTCCTGTAATATTCTCATATGCAGTTCATTAGATTACTAGAATACGTACTTTGTCTGTCAATCAACCGTTTTAGCAGGACAGTTTTAGAAGCTTTACCAACCCCTTATTCAAGTTTATGTTGTTTGATGTAAATTTTGCAGTCATCCTTTATTGGGGGTAATATTGCACTCTGTAGAACTCAAATATGCACATGGCTCCATTTGCTTTGCAATAGGACATTATCTGCTTATTCTTGCTTTCAGACTGAGTAACTTGTTTTCTTTGTGAATATAGGGAGATCTGGTGAAGGTCTTTGCCAATGAGCACAAGAAGATCACATTGGGTGAGTGATATTAACACCTCACAGTTCTCTAGCTCAACGTATGTCTGTAATGTTTAAAAACAAGATTTTCTGAATTCAGAGAAAAATCATGGCCTTCTTCTGTTACTTGTAGTGTAATTGTTATTGTGTCTACTGTTATTTGACTAATAAATAGAGCTAAATTAACAAATTAATGGTTCCCCCTGCATCCCTCTTTTCATCCCATTCTTTGCAATATGCCCATCATAACCATCTTCATGTGGGGGATCCATAATTAACTGAATCTCACACATATTAATGGTTAAATTTAGTGTGTGGAAATTAATGACAAAAAAAAAAATTGTTGGAGGGATCACAACCTGTATTCCCATTATTTTGGGTTTTTCTGAGGGTGAAATATTAACATTATCTGCTTTCCTTAGATTGTCTCTTCTATTGACTGAAATGACTTTATTTTTGCTTTGTGTTTGAACAATTTATTTGCCTTCTATCCTTCAAAAACTGTTTTAATCTGTCTAATTTCTTGCTCACTTATTTAGTTATTTTGCGGCATCAGATATTGATTATCATTAGATGTTACATTCTTGTTCTCTCTCTCGTTGCTTTTAACAGATCCGGAGATGCAAAGCCATATAGAGAACACTCTTTATAGCAGCCATGCTTCGTACAAAGTTTTATTCTCGGTAGAACTTCTTCTTTTATATAGTTGCTAATTGTTCCATTAAGTTATCTAGTAGTGAATAATATGTTTAGTGTTTTAGGCTATTATTGTAATGTAAATTGGCAAGGTCACATTTAGAGTTCCTTCTACTCTTATATATTATAGACGGGATATCTTGATATATGGGAACCAGCTACATTGACCATCAAGAGGGAAGGTTACAGTATAAAGTGTACTGGAGCCAATGGTCTTGTAGTCACTGAAAAGTTCTCTCCGAGCACTCAGGTATGGCTCATAACTTGCTTATTTTTTTCAGATCCTGTAAGGGTGGTGTAGGACAGCTATGTGGTTTAAATTTATAGCAATATTTAGGTAAGTGATTAGACTCCTGAGTAAATTAAGGAATTTAAATTATGAAAAGAGAAGAAGAGAACAAAATGCCTAAGCTTCATAGCTACTATTCCTTGATTGGATCCCCAAGCTTCACAGATTACAGCTTACACCTAGTTACTCCATTTTCACACAATAATCATTCTGTATGATCCGTTTAACTACTAAGCAAATTTATATCCCTGTATATTTATATTGGTAGCTTTTTGCATATTTATTTATTGTTTATTGCTTTCTCCAGATTCAAGTTACATTCGGTGACCCTACAGAGTTTGTAATTATTGGATCAAATGGTGTTCAGCGTACCTTAAAAGCAGACAGAAGCTGAAATGATGCTAGCTGGTAATTATGAAGTTTCTCCTGTGAATATATTTATATAAAAAAAAATTGCTGATTAAGAAAATAATAGAAAGCTCCACATGCCATTAGTATAGTATATTTGGGAAATGCTTTACCAAATCAATACTATTCTACTAATAACCGGCAAGGTATTTCATTTTTGTCTCAAGGGGGCACTTTAAATGTTCAGAACTTGAGATTTCGTCCTGTGAATCTTATTGTCAAACTTACAATTATTTTATTTTCAAGATTTTTTTCGTCTACATTTTTATATGAATATATATAGTATTTTTATTTCACCGACAGTGCTGTGTAGAGAGCTACTTTGTTTATATTTACGTTTCATTTTTGCAGTTCAAGAGATGCAATCGTGCTCACGGCCTTCAGATTATTTGTAATACGGGTATCACTCTTCACTTTTATCTTAACTTCTTTCTATGAAAGACTAGAAGTGCATGAATGCACAAACCCCCCATATATAAATCTAAACATGATAATGTGCTTCAAACTATGTGTTATTCTGCATGCTGGATCTATAAATCTACTTTCGGACCTTCAAGTTTAAACATCTCAAATTGTCATATACCTGCTTCTAGTATGATGTGAAAATTCAGGATACTTGCAATGAAGCCACAGGATCCTTCTACATACATACTTGTGTCAAATTTATACTCTGCATCTGGGAGGTGGCATTGCTCTGAAATGGTCAGAGAAGAAATGATGGAAAAGGGTTCCGGAAACATCCCGCTCGAAGTTGGATCATTCATCAAAACAAAGTACATTAATTCATTCTACGCAAGGGACAAATCTCATCCCCAAACAAAGGACATTTATAGTGGGTTAGAAATACTATTCAGAGAATGCCTAAAAGCTGGATATGTAGCAGACACCAGCTTTGTTCTTCATGAGGTTGAGGAGCATCAGAAGAAGGATTTCTTACTCTATCATAGTGCAAAACTAGCAACAACCTACAGGCTTTTGATGACCAAGCCAGGGGAACCCCGTACGGTCAAGAACATCGTTCTATGTGGAGACTGCCATACATTTCTGAAACTCGTTTCCGTTATCACGAGGAGAGAGATCGTTTTTTGGGACGCTTCTGGATTTCATTGCTTTCGGAATGGAAGGTGCTCCTGTAAAGACCATTGGTGATTAATCTGTGCATATTGTTTTGGTTCAGTAGGCCTCATCAATGTCTTTAGTACATACTGACTTTACAGCACACATCTGTTGCATAAATGTATTGTATGTATCAGTTTTGTAGAAAATCAAAGCATGTACAAGTTTTTATGAAAATGAAGAAATTGGATTTCAGGCAGTGAGTTCTAAATTTCCATTATGAAAGCTTTACCCATATCTCAAAAATCATTGGAAATTTGGTAATACTTTAACCTTGAATAGAAAGGTGAACCCAAATTACTCATAACTCGAACATTTACCCACATGCAAATCGTCTCTAACAAAATATTGAAGGGAGAGAGAGGATATGACAGACTTTAATCTACCATACAAAACAGCGAAAGAGACAAGACAAATATTATGAATTTAACCATATTGTTGTTTGATTTGTTTAATGAAGACAAAGATTTGACCGTTGCCTTTTACTCTACCGTAAATAGTAAATACTACAGACAACTGGCTACTCCAAAAACAGCATTTACCGTGACAATAATTTGGCTAATTTTCTGGATTTTGGGCCATTAATATGTTGCTCCAGATCACATCTCAAAATGGTAAAAGTGGTCTCAATTAAGACGATGATACTTAAAAATCCAGCTAATAATCTAAGCATTTATTTATCCAATTGCTGTTCAACCAACGGTGTGACTAGTAATTAATCCAACTTAGAAAATCAAGTTTTGAATATATATCATAACTTGGTCCATGCGTGCATGAACTAATTAATGCTTGGTTGGTAGATTACCTAAAATGCATATCTATACCAATTAAAAAACTTATAAGAAAATGAAATAATTTTTTTTTGAGGGAAGAAAATGAAATAATTATTTCTTCCAATTAGCTCTCTAAAAATAGAATGGGCACTGGGCACTACATGAATAGAGTTTGGCAAAAGGCAATAATTATGATTTATGAAGTTTTTCTTAGCATTCGCCTATTGGTAAGTACTATACTCCTATAAACACTTACCCTTAACATCAACATCTTTAGGAGCTTCATTAAAATACTTAATTATCACAATATACGAAGAGGGGCAACATTATTCCTCCGGCACCGGTGCCGGTGCATTAAAGGCTTAATAAAGACTGCCGCCGGGAAACTTAATTCAAGTCTTTTTCACGCTTGCCCCAATTTTTGTGCATTCATTAATTTCTTAGTATTTGCTTTATTGCTATACATAGATAATATAATTTTTTGTTTGTTTTACTATTTGGGTCAATGTAATTAATTACAGATGAGATCGCCAAAGCTGACACCATTTTTGGCTTTGAAGCTTTGCATCAACAAAAGCATAGGCATGAAACTTGCCTGGTTCTGCTGCATTGATTCAGAGCCTAACTCGAAGTACATGTGATTTGCTAAATATATGCCTTTCATATATTAGAAGTGTTCCAATTGAGATCAATTTTGAACTGATGCCAAGAAATAGCTAAGATTGCCTAAATTGAAGGAACATTTTGCCCATCCTTTATCTATAATCTGCTAATTATCGTCAAGGTTCGGCATATGCCTCGTTTGACTTCTGACAACAAAATAGACATAGCCCACCATGTGAAATAATCAAAGGTTCTAACTATTAAGGCTCTCACATTTTTTGTATGGTTACACTTCAGTCACATTTTTTACCATTAATGAGATCAATGGTATATGGATTGGAAATTGAATATGTTTACCTTAATTATCACAATTAAGTTGTCATTTTATATAATTTTCAATTGTCAGCACTAAACTGATCTATGGTCATGATCATATGAAGCTTCAAACGACTTTCACAGAGTCCGAAGACATATTTATTGAGAGAATTTTAACTTTCACACTCCTGTTCTGAAAGAAATTAATTATCTTGAGCTAATAAAATCCAGATACCCAACTTAAACTTAATAATAATTATATATATATATATATAAAAAACCTCTTTGAGAAAGTTGTCAAAAAAACCCAACCATGACAACAAGATCAATTCAAGGCATAAGAACTAATCAGAACTCTAGCAAAAAGTCTTTGCAATTTGAAGATTCAGTTCCAATAACTAAAAGAAGATGGGTTTTACACATTAAACTGATTTTGAATGTTTCTAAATGGAATTTTGTTCCTTACTTTGCATGTGAAATGTGATGTCAGGGGGCCAGCAAGAAAGATGCAGAAATTGAGGAAGGTGAGGCATTTAGAGCAATGGTTCAATTTGGCATTCAGCAAAAAGTCTAAAAAAATGGCCCCTGCATTTCTGCAATTCTTTTCACTTAAGTTCCCCAATTCAGTTCTTTATTTCCACCCGTTACAAAATAAATAAGAGGTGTTATGAGGTGGCCATGCACGAGAAGATTTGCAAAATTAATGACTGAAAGACGAAACTAGCCCTTCATATATATGTTTCCATGTGTCATAAAAGAACACAAGAAAGAACAAAAAGGACAATTATTGCTTTAATTCCTATATATGCCTCGCACATGAATTTTAACGTTGGTTTGTTGTAATTAAGCTTGAGGGAAGCGGTCAGCATCTCGATGTTCTTTTTCTAGGAATGGCTCTTTTTCTTTTCAATCAAAATGAAGATTCATCTATGTGGTGATGAATGTTGATGATTCTTTGTATCATTTGTAGTAATTAAAAGGATATATGAATGACTTCACTTACCAATTCAGAAATGATTCTATCAATCATCTAATTATGTCAATTTATCAAGAGAAACTTTAATTTAGTTATGACAATATATGCAAATAATCATCATATAGTATTGTATGTTACATTAAGTAGTAACATTGATTAACAGTAATTATTATATTATCTAATGAAAGAAAAATATACTAGCTAGCTAGTCATCTATAGTAAGTTATATTTTGAAGATATCAAAAGGAACATTAGGCCTCTAACCTTAAATTTTTATCCATATAAATCACCCTTAAGGTTTCTTATTTAGGAAAAATTATTAGGTGGGACGGACCCACCACGTCATTTATGGAACCAACCAATGATATTAAGACAACTCATCAACTTTTTAAAACTCTATCCCAATAAAATCTTAAATTTGGGGACTTACCCTTTATATAGGGTTTGTTTTAAAAGGGGGCTAAACCTTGAGCTAATGCCTTAATTGAAGGAGTTAATTTGACATGGCAAAATTCTATTGGTTAGTCCCATGGATGACGTGGTGGGTCCGTCCCACCTAATAATTTCTCCTCATTTAGTCGTACGTTATTATATTAGATCCTGACTAATTAAAGTTAAACGGTGTTGAACCTTATAAGTTGAGAGTTTATTGAGTAGAACTGACCCATCATATCAGCTATGGGATCAATTCCTGTAAAATGAAACTTTTTCAGTTGTGAGATTACTTTTTAACCCTTGATTATAGTACTATATATAAGTATTGAAAATGATTATTACTATTATACCCCACATGTATATGGAATAGAGCTAAAAGATTGTCAATCTTTTGCATTAGTACTTAATCAAAGCAAGTCACTTTGCATGGCAAGTGGCATTTTAGTACATACATTTAATTACCATACTTAATGGGAAGAAAATCCCTTTACGATCGATCGATTAGAATTTAGAAAGGCATAGGATCTTAAAACAGAGCATGCAGCGCGTGACATTAAAGGCGCGTGGAACCGCAAACTAAAGAGCGAATCGGTGATTGGGGAGGGAAGGGGCGGAATTGGAAAAACGAAAAGTCTGCATGAAGAACTCGAATAAAGAGGGCTTAACTTGAAGACGCTTGGCATATTAAGTTTTCAAGATTCAACCCTTTAGTTTTCCACCTGTAATTTCTTACTTATCAAACAACTCCCCAAAAAATTTTCTTTTTTCATAAACAAAACCAGATGTCTCTTTAAGTAAAGAGCAAGAAAAAGATTCAGAAGATAGAATATGGGGAGGATTTTAATTACCAAAAAGATTGTAAATTAAGGTAAGAAACAGAGTGAAAACAGAGAGATGGGTGATGGGAATTACAGAAACTGGTTTGCATGTTGGATTCCGACAACAACATCATCATCAAACAAACTTGTTTTCTTTATAGTTCCATTGATTCTTGTCTCTTTCTTTGTTTTTATTTTGGTTCCAAAAAATTCAACTTGGGTTGTGATTTCTAGCCTTCCTCCTTCTTCCTCTTCTTCTTCTGCTGCTTCTGCTGCTTCTGCTGTTGTTTCTGATGCTCCAAAACCTGTTTTTGCTTCAAATAGTAGTGAGAAAATTGGTGTAGCTTCACATGCAGAAGAGAGTGAAGGTGTAAATTTGAGTTCCAAGTTGGGAACAGTTCATGGCAGCTTGGAAGAAGCTGCGGCGGCGGCGGTGGCAGATGAGGCTGAGCTTAACCGCTCTGCTTCACCACCACTTGCTCTTGATGAAGCAGTGACCAAAATTCCAGAATTTGTGAGTGTCTTTTTTCTTTCATGCAATTTGATTTTTTGTGATAAATATGGTCCCTTTTTTTTGTTTTAAAGATTAGAAATTCCTTGATAAGGCACTATAATGCTCGTCACTTTCAGCATCTTTCTTTGCCTGGCTTGTCTTCTTTCTTTTTTTTTTTTTTTTCTTTCTGAAAAAGTAGTAATTGCAGCATATTTATTTAGATCGATTACAAATTAAATTCATTAGATAAAAAATGGGTTAAAAGCTCTATAACCATAATCTTCTTTATCAAATTTTTAAAGTTTTTTTTCCTTAAGGTTTGCTCAAAAAAAGGTTCAGCTCCTTAAAGTAAATTAGTATTTCTAAGATTGGCATGTGAAAAAGTAATAAGACTCTTCTTAAAAAAAATTTTTATTACCCGAACACCCTGTTTTTAATTTTTTTGGTCAACACCCAAATTATGCTTAAGCAGTCTAATTCTATAATTTAATTGCAAATTGAATTTTTTTGTATTTTCATGATTGAAGAAATTTTCACTAAGTGACTCTGAAATTGGATGAATTGAACAGAATGAAACAAGGGAAGATGGCTTCAATATTTCCCTTACCGGAACTCCGAATGCTACGATGAACGAATCGATTGCTCTTCCGGTGAAACAAAGTAAACGAGTGCGGACCAAATTAGATAAACTTGAAGCAGGTCTACAAAAAGCTCGAGCTGCCATTAAAGAAGCTAAAAATGGGAGCCAATTACAAGACCGAGATTATGTCCCAATAGGTCCCATGTATTGGGATGCCAAGGCATTTCACAGGTATACTATTACTAATTGAAAATTGTGAAGAGATTAGATCACATATATTGTTTTCAGTACTTGGTTTATTCTTATTCGATATTAGAATTATGTCATTAACTGTTTGAATAAGACCTTAATGTGATGATTTTTTGTCCAGTCGTATGATAAACGGAATCGAGAATATTAAAGAAATACTAGATTAAGACAAATCAACATCAATTTGAAATATGAGAAATTGATTGAATTTATGAATGAAAACAACTTAGTTGAACAGAAATTTTATCATGGAATGGGCAAACATATATATACTTATCTTTCTATGTGTGATGATTTTTATATGATTATTAGTTATCAATCACTGAAGTTGGGTCTTCCAATTAGAATGGTTTAGTTGGAGTTTTGGGTCTCCACGAGCAAAGTACTTATGGGCAAGTCTTTTTTAAGGTCCCCCATTTTAAGGTACAAAGCTGAGTGAGCAAGGGGACCGGGCAATCTCAATATGATATGAGGCCAAAAAAGCATGAAAATTTAGGCCCAAGCAAGGGTGCAAGGTAGTTTGGCTTGGTATAAGGAAATTTAGGCAGTATTGTCAAAATTTAGTACTAAATGCTGAGAAATAATAGTCCAACTTAATAAATCAGTTGGTTCTATTTCTATATATGCTTTAACTATTCCAATTTGATTTGAACATGCTTTTTAACTTGATTTTTTTTTCTGCTTGCAGGAGCTATTTGGAAATGGAAAAGCAATTCAAGATCTTTGTTTACAAGGAAGGGGAGCCTCCGGTGTTTCATGATGGTCCTTGCAAGAGTATATACTCCATGGAGGGAAATTTCATCCATCAAATGGATATTGATAGCAAATTCCAAACCAATGATCCCGAAAAGGCTCATGTCTTTTACCTTCCATTCAGCATAGCAAAGATGGTCCAATTTGTTTATTTGCGTGATTCGCGTGATTTTAGTCCCATAAGGAGGACGGTTGTAGACTATGTAAATCTCGTAGCACAGAAATACCCTTATTGGAATCGAAGCCTTGGTGCCGACCATTTTATGGTTGCCTGCCATGATTGGGTAAGTGTTCATTACTTCATCTTCAAAATCTTATATGGTTGATATACATTTGTACTTGATGCTTGATTGTAACACAAGAAATTACTAATAACTCTTATGGTTTATCTAGGGGCCGGAAGCTAGCTTTTCCCTACCTTACCTAGGAAGAAACTCCATTCGTGCCCTATGCAATGCAAACACCTCTGAAAAATTCAACCCTGTCAAGGATGTTTCCATTCCAGAAATCAATCTCCAAACTGGTAAATTAACTGGTTTGATTGGTGGTCCATCTCCATCTCGGCGTCCAATCTTGGCTTTCTTTGCAGGAGGGGTTCATGGTCCTATAAGGCCTATCCTCCTTGAGCATTGGGAAGGCAAGGATGAAGATATTAGGGTACATAAATACCTTCCAAGAGGAGTTAGTTACTATGATATGATGAGAAACAGTAAATATTGCATTTGTCCAAGTGGTTATGAAGTTGCAAGCCCAAGAATAGTTGAGGCATTGTACAATGGATGCGTCCCTGTGCTGATTTCGAAGAGTTACGTGCCACCATTCAGCGATGTATTAAGATGGAAGTCATTTTCGGTGATAGTTTCGGTTGATGACATCCCTAGATTGAAGGAAATATTGACAAGCATATCAACAAGGCAGTATATAAGAATGCAGAGGAGAGTTCTTCAAGTAAGAAGACATTTCGAGTTCAGTTCTCCTCCTAAGCGCTTCGATGTCTTTCATATGATCCTTCATTCCGTATGGCTAAGAAGACTGAATGTTAGGATCAGTGATGATCATGGAGTCATGGCCAATTGATGGAAAATTCAGGAAGATTTTTTAGTTCTTAGTAATAAGCCATTTGAAGCACACACTCAAAATTGGTTGTAGAGTCAGTAAATGTGTCTTCTAGTTTATTCTACATGAAAATGTTGATAAAATATTAGGCAATTTGGAAATGGCCCCATATGTAAAAAGTTTCATGGGAAATTCATTCAATGTCTGCAATTTGTAGCATTTCCACAGTGGTAAGTAAACAAATAAAACTTCTTCCCTTCATCATTTGAGGCTATTAAATTTATGAACAATCTTCTTTGGAAGATAGTGGTATACATATCCAGAAAAACTTGTTCCCAAAGAGGAAAAAGAAACATTAAAAGAGGGTATCTTTCCTTCTTTCCGCACTGATTCATATTTCTTGGAAAAGATTCTTCTAAAATGAATACATTTAATGTGAGCAAGGAACAAAAGATAAGCAGTTATAACAGCCACACTTGAGATGTTTGAAAATGACTTTTGTGGCACCAACTGGAAACTTGGCAAAGAGAATCTTAAGTTAAAAATAATCATAAACCAAAGAAATCAAGGTTTCTAGGATTGCTTGGCAGTTTCTTAAGAATCCCAGGTTTTGCATGTTAGAAGCAAACATGCTCCACCATTTCTACACAAAATTCTGAGAAATGAGGGAAAGGTTCAAAAACTGGTTAAAGGTTTCTCTGCTTATAGTGCCATTGATTCTGCTTTTAGCTTTTGCTTCTCAAGGCTCAAAATGGGGTTCAATTTATACCCTTTCTACTTCTTCTTCTTCTTCTTCGTATGCTAGTTTAGAATCAGTGAAGAATTCAAGTTTACATGCAAAAGAAAGTGAAAATCCAACAGATTTGCATTCAAATGAGGTTGCCACCGCCCATAGCAACTCTGTTTCTAAGCCCATTGTTCCACAATTTGTAAGTTTCATTCATCCTCTGCTTCTATCTTATTCTTATGCCTTAGCCATTGCTCCATGATGATGCTTAGAATTACAACTCCTTTTTAAAGTTTATTGCATTTTCCAATATTTTCTTAATTAGTATAGTAAATTTTTTTCATCCTGATCACTCAAAATCTTATTGTCATAACTTCAATTTTGATTATTATTGATCCAATATAGGTATTTAATCTTCTGAAATAGAGAGTGCACATAAATGAATTATTATTCAAATATATATACTTTCCAAAAACAGAATTCTTAGGAAGAAGAAATTTGAATATAGGAAGTAATTAACCATATGATCTCCACATTGTTATGCAAACCATCATAAATTATTGTCCTAATTCTTTTAATTGATTTTTCTAATGGTATTTCATTTAATTTCAGAATGACAGGAATGAAGACAACAACCCAAATATAACATTAAGTAGTGAAAACTTCAACTTCACCACATTGACCGAAGAAAATGAATCAAATGATTTTCCTTCTTTGAAGCAAAGGGTTCGCACTAATTTGGACAGGCTAGAAGATGGCCTTCAGAGAGCTCGAGCTGCCATTAAAGAAGCTGCGAACGGTAGTCAATTAGAGGACCCTGATTACATCCCCGATGGCCCCATTTACAGAAATGCCAAAGTTTTTCACAGGTATATATATCATCTTTAGCATGTTAATTAGTAATTAGCATTATTTTAAGGCAAACCCTTTTTTTGTTGAGCTAAAATAATCGAAATTTCCTAACAAAATGCAAATAGATTAGAGCCACTCGTTTAGTATCAAAGAGCCCCAACTTAATCTCTAACCTAAGCTTTCACCCAAGGCTTGTCTTGTTATTTTCAACATTTTCAATTTGCGCACATGAAATTTGCTTCGTTAGAGTAACGATAAAACTTGTTTGTAATTGCATTTGGACCAAATGGGAAACGATAAACTTGTTTGCTTGCTTCAAGTCAATTTATTGGACCACCTCGCACAAGCAAAATGAAGGTCCTATTATTTTCGGCAGAAAAGATATGCCAAGTCTACTACTGGAATCCGAATCCAAGTCCAAGAAAGCCAGAACTAAACCCTGTTGGCCCAAACATGGCTCAATTCCCACTATACGCTCAAAAGACAAAATTATGATCATTTTGTTTAGGATTAAATGTGTTTTTGGCCACTAAACTTGTATGATTTGGATGTTCTGTCCCTTAAATTGTAATTCTAGACATTTTGCCAACTTATAATTTGGAGCTACGTTAGTTCCTCTCGGAAAGCGTAACGGCACTGCCACCTTGTTGATGTGGTATTGCTATGTCGGACCAAAATGCCATATGGCAAGGTCACGGTAGACCAAAATGCTGACAGGCATTACCACGCAACAATGTGATGGCAACATCAACCTGACGTTTGAGAGGGACTAATGTAACTCCAAATTGCAAGTTCAAGGGACAAATGTTCAAAATTAAAGTTTAGAAGACAAAACATCCAAATCATGGGCAAAAAGAGCATTAAGACTTTTGTTTAGTGTCAAATTTGGTCTAATTCCTCCTAATTATCCAATTTCTTTGATAATTAAACTTCGTTTTAAGCTAGCAAATCAATAATATAATTTTTCAGCTTGTTTGTTTGTAATGGCAGGAGCTACTTGGAAATGGAGAAGCAGTTCAAGATATTTGTATACAAAGAAGGGGACCTTCCATTATTTCACGACGGTCCTTGCAGTCTCTCATACTCTATGGAAGGGCACTTTATCAATAAGATGGAGATTAACAAAAAATTCAGAACCAAAAATCCAGAGAAAGCTCATGTGTTTTATCTTCCTTACAGCGTAACAAGGCTGGTCCAATATAATTGGGTGAAGGGTACGCGTATCAAAGTCTTAGGAGGGATTATATTGGATTATGTTAATGTTATTGCAGGAAAATACCCTTTTTGGAACCGAAGCCTTGGCGCTGATCATTTCATGCTTTCTTGCCATGATTGGGTGAGTAATTATAAGCTTTTTCCACAGCTTTACTGCAAATTAGAACAGGTTTATGATATGACTTGTATTAATTGAGTACTTTTGTCTCTGTTTCAGGGCCCTGCAACTAGTTTTTTTGTTCCTGATTTGGCAAAAAACTCCATTCGGGCGTTGTGCAATGCAAACACTTCGGAGAGGTTCAATCCAATGAAGGACGTTTCCATTCCAGAGATTAGTATCAAAACATTTAACTTAGAAGTAGGCTTGATTGGCGGGTTGTCTCCATCACAGCGTCGAATTTTCGCCTTTTTTGCAGGAGGGAATCATGGCCCTGTAAGACCAATCCTGTTCGAGCATTGGGAAAAAAAGGATCCTGACATTAGGGTTCATAGTTACCTTCCTAAAGGAGTGTCTTACTATGATCTAATGAGACAAACTAAATATTGCCTTTGCCCTAGTGGTTACGAAGTTGCAAGCCCCAGAGTTGTTGAATCTTTGTACAATGGCTGCGTTCCCGTTCTGATTTCGAAAACTTATGTTCCGCCATTTAGTGATGTTTTGAATTGGAAGATGTTCTCGGTCATGGTTTCCTTGGAAGATATTCCGAATCTGAAGAAAATATTGATGAGTATTCCAGATAAGCAATATATAAGAATGCTGAAAAGAGGTGTCCAAGTTAGAAGGCATTTCGAATTGCATGCGACTCCGAAGAGGTTCGATGTTTTCCATATGATCCTTCATTCCATTTGGCTTAGAAGATTGAATGTTAGAATTGGTAATGGTCCTGAGGAAATTTCGGATTGATGAAACATTACTACTTCATACATACACAAATTAGGAAGATTCTTTGGCAATTGTAATTGTAATAATGTTTGAATAAGAAGAAAGTAATCTTCAATTTTCTAGCTATTTTTCTTTCATTCATAAAATTTAAATTCAAAATCTTTTTTAAGGGAATTCAACTCAATCATTTAACTTCATTCACAAATTTTAAACTCCAAAACCTTACTCTTACTCAAGAGAGAGTTCCTTCCACTCTCAATTACCCAATTTGAGTTTTTGTAGTAGAGGCCATATGGCAATTGGTGAATGCAATATACATAAATTATATATTTATGGTTATATAGTTTATAGGCTTAAATACCAAAAAAATCCCTTACCTTTTTCATTTGGGACAAATAAATCCCTAATTTTTTTTAGTCCAAAAAAAACCCCTTTCCCTTTTAAAAGTGTGCCAAGTTAATCCCTTTTGGACAGGGAAAAGTCCACATGGCATGCAGGTCCCACAAGTCACATGACCTTGAAAGCTAATGTGGAACTAGATTAGCCACGTCAGCAAAGTTGACGCCCTTAGTCGCGACCATTCAAAAAGGACTAACTTGGCACACTTTTAAAAGGAAAGGGATTTTTTTGAGCTAAGAAAAAGATGAGGGATTTATTTGTCCCAAATGAAAAAGGTAGGGGACTTTTTTAGTATTTAAGCCATAGTTTATATAATCTGTTTTTCGTCTAGTCTGCACCCAATGTTTCCATTGAATTGAAGAAGTAATGAGTTCAATTAGTTAATGTAGTAAAAGGGTACTATTTTTTTAGTGGCCATTACAAGGTGGGCATGGAAGAGGAAAAGAAAAAAAGAAAGAAATAAAGACAAACTTTGGTACTTAGCACTATCTCTAATGTTAGCTTCACTACCATATCAAACGAGAAATGAGGCCTTGCTTGTCAAGACCCTCACCTCAAGTTGTTTATGCATAAGTATTTTATGCGTTTTTGTTGCCAGAAAAATCTGAATTGATTCAAATTCTCCACGCAACAGTCCAACTTTATATATAGAGGACTGGAAAAAGCATAAATAGTTTTTGGAAGTTGATAATGTGAGAGTAAAAGAATTGGGTAGAAAGACTTGTATTCATTAGCTTCAGTATTGGCTTTTATACATAGGTAAATGATGAGGATAATAAAGGGTAAATACAAAGATAATTACAAGAAGTATATGTGATAATTATATACAGGAATAAAGTGATAAACTTATGCTTTATCCTTATTAGATAAGAACAACAAACACAAGCTTGGATTTGAATCTCTGAATTACCATGCAATAGCCACTTCTGACAGAGAGCTTCTTCTATTGGCAGAGAGCACTCTCCAATCTCGATTTCTAGCAACAACATCAACCTTGATGCGGTTCCCAAACAGTATATAATAATGAGTACCAGTAAAGCGTCCAATCATGAACATCAAGTGATCAGGGATTAACACACATAAGATTAACACATTGAAATCATCAAAATAATCATCAAAAATCTATATTATATATCAAAAATGACATAATTCTGGTTTCTTGGAAAAGATTCGTAAAAAATCAATACATTTAATGGGAGCAAGGAATAAAAGATAAGCAATTATAACAGCCACACTTGAGATGTTTGAAAATGACTTTTGTGGCACCAACTGGAAACTTGGCAAAGAGAATCTTAAGATAAATAATAATCATAAACCAAAGAAATCAAGGTTAATTTCTAGAATTGCTTGGCAGTTTCTTAAGAATCCCAGGTCTTCTTTTTGCATGTTAGAAGCAAACATGCTTCATTTCTACACAGAATTCTGAGAAATGAGGGAAGGGTTCAAAAATTGGTTTTCCACAACTTCGTCATGGTTAAAGGTTTCTCTGCTTTTAGTGCCATTGATTCTGGTTTTAGCTTTGGCTTCTCAAGGCTCGAAATGGGGTTCAATTTATACCCTTTCTACTTCTTCTTCTGCATACGCTAGTTTAGATTCAGCGAAGAATTCAAGTTTACATGCAAAAGAAAGTGAAAATCCAGCAGATTTGCATTCAAATGAGGTTGCCACCGCCCATAGCAACTCTGTTTCTACGCCCATTGTTCTACAATTTGTAAGTTTCGTTCATCCTCTGCTTCTATCTTATTATCTTATATGCCTTAGCCATTGCTCCATGATGATTGCTTAGAACCACAACTCCTTTTTAACGTTTACTGCAATTAATTTCCATTATTCTGATAAGCTCTTGGGAAATTTGATGATTCATCAGTAAGTGTTTTCTTAATTTGTATTTCTAGTAATTTGATGATTCATCATTCTCATCACTCAAAATCTCATTGTCATAACTTCAATTTTTTTTTTTGGGTAGAAACATAACTTCAATTTTGATTATTGATCCAATATAAGTATTTAATCTTTTAAAATAGAAAGTGCACATAAATGAAAATTGCCCCACTCCCAAGTAATATCTACAATATAATCAATCATTATTCAAATACTTTCCAAAAACAGAGTTTATCTTTAGGAAGAAGTTTGAATAGGAAGTTATGAATGGCTCCATCATCAAAAAGGAATACGACAACAATGTCATTTAACCATAGTACTCCATATCTCCACATTGTTATTATGCAAATTAACCATAATCTATAGTAATTAATTACACATATTAAACATGCCCCTTAACATGAATTTTAAACCATCATAAATTATTGTCCTTCTTTTAATTATTTTTCTAATGTATTTCATTTCATTCAGAATGATAGGAATGAAGACAGCAACCCAAATATAACATTAAGTAGTGAAAACTTCAACTCCACCACATTGACCAAAGAAAATGAATCAAATGATGATTTTCCTCCTTTGAAGCCAAGGGTTCGCACCAATTTGGATAGGCTAGAAGATGGCCTTCAAAGAGCTCGAGCTGCCATCAAAGAAGCTGCAAATGGTAGTCAATTACAAGACCCTGATTACATCCCTGATGGCCCCATTTACAGAAATGCCAAAGTTTTTCACAGGTAATTAATCCTATCATCTTTAGCATGTTAATTACTTAAGCATTATTTTAAGACAATCCCATTTTTAGTCTAAGTTTCCAAACAATTTCGAAGTCGGCAGAAGAATGCAAATAGATTAGAGCCACTTGTTTAGTATCAAAGAAAACCGAACTTAATCTCTAATCTAAGCTTTCACCCAAGGCTAGTCTTGTTATTTTCAACATTTTCAATTTGCGCACATGAAATTTGCTTTGTTAGAGTAACGATAAACTTGTTTGTAATTGCATTTGGACCAAAGGGAAAACGATAAACTTGTTTGCTTGCTTTCAAGTCAATTTATTGGACCACCTCGCACAAGCAAAACGAAGGTGGTTAGGGCCAAGAGGCTGTGTCAAATTCCTTCCAATTATCCAATTTCTTTGCTAATTAAACTTCGTTTTAAGCTAGAAAATTAATAATATTTTCTTGTTAATTGATTGTAACGACAGGAGCTACTTGGAAATGGAGAAACAGTTCAAGATATACGTATACAAAGAAGGGGACCTTCCATTATTTCACGACGGTCCTTGCACTCTGTTATACTCTATGGAAGGGCACTTTATCAACAAAATGGAGATTAACAAAAAATTCAGAACCCAAAATCCAGAGAAAGCTCATGTATTTTATCTTCCTTATAGCGTAACAAGGCTGGTCCAATATAATTGGGTAAAGGGCACACATTTCCAAAACTTAGGAGGGATTCTGTTGGATTATGTTAATGTTATTGCAGGAAAATACCCTTTTTGGAACCGAAGCCTTGGCGCTGATCATTTCATGCTTTCTTGCCATGATTGGGTAAGTAATTATAAGCTTTTAGGACACCTTAAAAATTTTTTTTTGTACCCTAGTATCCAGAGCTTTGCTGTTAGTAATCTGGATTCGACCTGCGTCGTGCACCTAGTTTTTGCCAGCTTTACTGCAAATTAGAATAGGATTATGAATACTTATGTCTCTATTTCAGGGCCCTGCAACTAGTTTTTATGTTCCTGATTTGGCAAAGAACTCCATTCGTGCGTTGTGCAATGCAAACACTTCCGAAAGATTCAATCCCATGAAGGATGTTTCCATTCCAGAGATTAGTCTCAAAACATTTAAACTAGAAATAGGATTGATTGGCGGATTGTCTCCATCACAGCGTCGAATCCTGGCCTTTTTTGCAGGTGGGAATCATGGCCCTGTAAGACCAATTCTGTTCCAGCATTGGGAAAAAAAGGATCATGACATTAGAGTTCATAGTTACCTTCGTAAAGGAGTTTCATACTATGATCTAATGAGACAGAGTAAATATTGCCTTTGCCCTAGTGGTTACGAAGTTGCAAGCCCAAGAGTCGTTGAATCCTTGTACAATGGCTGTGTTCCCGTGTTGATTTCGAAAAGTTATGTTCCGCCATTCAGTGATGTTTTGAATTGGAAGATGTTTTCAGTCATGGTTTCCCTGGAAGATATTCCGAATCTGAAGAAAATATTGATGAGTATACCAGATAGGCAATATATAAGAATGCAGAAAAGAGGTGTCCAAGTTAGAAGGCATTTCGAATTGCATGCGACTCCGAAGAGGTTTGATGTTTTCCATATGATCCTTCATTCCATTTGGCTTAGAAGATTGAATGTTAGAATTGGTAATGATCCTGGAGAGATTTTGGACTGATGAAATCATATAATAGACTACATCTTTGTAAAGAAATAATCAAGTTTCCACCTAGCTGATATGGGAGTACACACTATTAGGAAGATTCTTTTGCGATTTAATTGTAATAACATTAATGTTAGAATAAGAAAAGAGGTGATCTTCAATCTTCTAGCTATTTTTCTTTCATTCATAAAAATTTAAACTCAAAATCTTATTTAAGGGATATCGATCTAGTTAATCCAACTTAATCATTAATCTTCATTAACAAAATTTAAACTCAAAACTATACTTAAGAGGGAGTTCCTTCCACTCTCATTTATTTAAGTGAGTTTTTGAGGTGTCAGAGGCCAATGGCAATTGGTGAATGGCATGCTATACATAAATTCATGGTTATATAGTTATATACTCTGTTTCTATTCTGCATTCCGCACCCAATGTTTCCATTGAAGCGAAGAAGCAATGAATCCAATTAATTAATGTAGTAAAACTGTATTTTTGTAGTAGCCATGGACAAAAAGACAAACTTAGTATTTAAGCAACTATGTACAATGTCTAAACAGAGTCTTGATTAGCTCTAATGACATTTTAATTGAACTTTCAAATCGAGTCATTTCTCTTTGTAAGTTATTTTCTTTTGTTGTTGTCATTTTTGCTAGGTTTAATGTCATTTTTGCACCCGAACTTGTATAGGGTTTATCTCCTAAACTTTAATTTTGGACATTTTGCCTCCTAATCTCTTAATTTGGAACCCTGTTAGTCCCTCTCAAACTGTAGGCGTGACAGTACCGTCACGCCGCCACATCAGATCAAAATGCCATGTGGCAATGCCACATCAAACCAACTCAACCCACGTGGCATTCCCATGTTGGACCAAACCGTTGATGTTGCATTGTTACGTGACATTTTTTTATGCCATGTGGCATTGCCATGTCAGCAGCGTGACGGCACGTCACGTCCATCATAGGGACCAACGGGGCTGTAAATTGAAAATTCAGAGAGTAAAACATACAAACCGTGCAAGTTCAAGTGACAAAAAGGGTATGAAGCCATTTTTGCTATTATGAATTTCATCATCGTCGTCGAAAGGCTTTAGAAGACTACTTTGTGATCAGCAACTTTAACTTATACAGATGACTCAATTTACTCCCATATTTGCAAATTCAAGTCAGTGAAAATATTTGGGAATATTTTGTAGTACTCCTTTTAATAATTTATTGTTTTACAATGGCTTTATTTCCCGTTTCATTCGTCTTCGTTTAAATATATGGTATAGATACATAATATATTCTGCTGTAAAAAGAAAACTGAACTCATTTCCTCCCCCTTAATCCAAGTACCCTGTCTAACCCGTAACGAAGCACGGATATCTCCTCTTGTATTGTATATATAACGACTCCAGTCAAACCGGCCCTACTCATTGCCTCGGCGAAGTACTCATAAGCTATAGCAGCTTCCTCCTCAGTAGACCCGACTGTGGTTCGGTTCTAATCGAAGAATCGAATCGGAATCGTTTATCCAAAATCGTAACCGAAACCGTTACGTACGGTTTGGAATCAAAACCGAACCTGAACCACACTGTTATAAGGTTATGGTTCGGTTCCATATTTAAGGAACCGTAACGGGAACCGCACATTTTAAATTTTAATATATATATATATATATGTGTAATATATATATGTAATCAAAGTTCTTTGTAATATATATATATATATATATATATATATATATTGTTACTTTTAGTTCTTCGTAATATTTAAATGTAATATGTATGTTCTTTCTATGTAATAAAGTAAAGTTGTAACGTGTTCTTTAAATGTAATTTTTTTTTTGTATTATGTTCAATTATTTTTCATTTGTAAATTATAATTTTATAATGAAATAAATTGTAAATTTTTTATAAAATTTTTATGCTTCAAGTTATTTTTTCCTTAAAAAATGGAATAAGTTAAAATTTTAAATTTCATTTAAGAAAAGGAAAAAAAAAACGAGTAAGGTTCCAGTTCCGAACCGAGAACCTAATTGGAACCGTAATCTTACTTTTGTGGTTATGGTTCGGTTCCTATAGTTTGTGGAACCGGAACCGACGGTTCAAAACGGAATCGACCCGAAACCGAACCGCGGTCAGGACTACTCCTCAGTACCTATCAAATTACTAGCATCAACAAATTAAGCCTGATATTCTTCAAAATCTCTTTCATTTCTGCATGTCTAAATTACTTACTGAACGTTCCTAGGTGAAAATCTTCGAATCCTGCAAGTACTCTTCCGATTCTTGCTTGCTGATGATGTCTGTATAAAGACATATGACATGCATGTATATATATTATAATTACAGGAGTACAGTGTAGTTTTTGGAATTCACAAGCGGGTTCAAAGGTTGACACATGTCTCATTTCAGAATTAATTATTAGATTTTTAATATTTTGTTAATTTGGGGTTAAATCTGGTGTTTAATTGGTATTTTTATTATTTGCTAAAACTTGAAAACAAATAAGGTATAATATCAGGGACACGTGATATGATTTGGTGAATGAGGCACAGAGTGGGGCACAAAGATGGGAGGAGGTGATTTCCATCCGATATATTTAACCTCTTTGTTCAAACTAGTTTTTACCTTCGCGTGCGTTGCACGTGGCACAACGCGTGCAAACTAAACTATCTTTTCTAAAATCCTTGAAAATAATAAGAGGTGAAAAATATATTCAATCAATTGCAGAAATCGTGTGAACAAAATAAATGTTTAAATACTTTAAAATAATAAGAGATGACAAATATTCAATTAAATCAAAAGTGAGAGCTTATTATATTATCAAAGTACACTGAAATAAATTGTCTTCGTTTTCGTAAATGTTTCACCGTCATGATGTTGACCTACGACCTACATATGAGTATGACATTAAAAATCAAGTGTTAATAAATTGGGGTCTTTTAATATTATTTATTTAGTGTAATGAAATTGTGTTTTGTTAAAGTAAAAAATTACCTTCGCGAAAGTAGAACTTCTTTATATACAACATTTTTTTTGTATATGTTCCCTTTTGCTTCTTCGTATTTACTGACTTCACCAAAACTTTTGTTGTAGACATGGAAATTCGCCGAGATAGCGCCACATATAGTTGTCCATAAGAGAAAACATTCTGCGGCAAATATACCCCAACATTGGGTATTGTTTGTCCTTGAGCTTTGTTTATGGTCATAGCGAAACAAAGGCGGATAGGGAATTGTTTCCTTTTAAATTGGAATGGATATCCTTCATTTTCAGCAGGTGATAGTGGAATTCTCGGAAGAAGAACTTGCTTTCCAGCATGTTGGCCAACAGCAATCTCTGCTTGTATTATGTCTTGACCAAAATTTTTGCACACCATTCTTGTTCCATTGCATAAACCGTTGGATGGATCCAAATTCCTGAGAAGTATGACTGGACCAATTTTTTTCAACACCAAGCTATGCGGTGGCAAACCATTCGGTAGAAGAGTATGTAAGAATTCTTCTTGGTAATTATTGTTCGAGTCATCAACTGCTTCACCAAAACTATTGTATGTTTTACTCTCACCAGGAAAATATTTTAATCATCTTGTCATTTATACCATCAACGTACTCATTTCTAGTTGCCAAAATCGCACGGTCGATCATGTACTCAGCTGAAGTTGAATTATCCTTCAAATCTGGGAAAATCGCATCGATCAAATCATTTTCCGACCTTTCATCATTTTCATAATTTATAACCATCTGATCTGGTAAAAGTATCAAATCAACTTCTTTGGTAGGTTCTTCTCCATTACCCACACGAAGGAGGAAGTTGCCGAAGTCTTGGTCTCCTCTTGCTCTCATGTTCTTTTTCAATCTCAGTATCTCTATTTTTGGCTAAAGGTATGATCTGACCAAACTTTGATTGGTTGTTTGTTCCCTCGTTGCCCGGGGTACAACGAGGAGCACTTGTCTGAAGTCTCCTCCAAAAACAACCACTTTTCATCAAAATGGTTTTTTGTTGCTCATCATATCTTGCATTGTTTTGTCGACTGTTTCTATTGCGAACTTTTTGGCCATTTTCATTTGCTATATACACAACAACTCTATCATGCCCTTTATAGATATATTTGTAGAGATACTTGACAGCCTTGAAACCAGAACAAACCTCAACATTTATGTGGCAGTTATATCGTGTTAGAAGGTATGGATTGTATGGAACTACGCATCTATTATCTAACATTTGTCTTCTGGATTTAACCTGGAATTTAAAATTAGTAATTACCAATGATTGTTAATAAAGTCAAAATTGTAATGATTGTAATCTAAGTTAGTATACTTACTTTTCACTTGTTATCTCTTTTCCTGTATATTGGATATCCATCTTTTCCTTGTAATGTTTTGGAACTAAATTTCCTTGGATAGTGAAATCGACATTTGTCTTTGATCATGCAGGAATTGTCAGGATTTGCAACTCCATAAGGTCCGTGCATCATATGCTTCGTGACAATATCATATAATGTGGGATATCTTTCTTTGTCTGAAATTTCAGCACTTACAAATCTATCGAAATGATCCGAACTTGTAATCTTATGCTCTCTCTTCAATATCATCAACATATGTGAATGTGGCAAGCCTCTTGAATACCTATTGACTAATGAAATAATTACAAAAGAAAGTAAGTTTCTTTAGATTGAAACTCAATTCACGATTTGGGTACCAATGAATTTTAATTTACATTACTACTAATTCCAAAAAAAAAAAAGAATTTCACATTCCTAAAAATTCAAAGTCAAATTAATAAAAAAAAAATTCTTTTATTCGTGTAATTTTTTAATTTTGTTACTAAGGCATTTTGGTATGAGTCTATGAGTATTTCAATTTATTCCTTAGTTTTCTTAATTAATGGGCTTGGGTTTTGAGTTTTTGGTTTAGTTTTCTTAATTTCAGGTTGTGCATTTACGGTGAGAAATATCATTAGGTTGCTTTTTAGAATTAGCTAAAAGCATAATTGTTGACTAAACCAAACTCACAATATAACCCAAAATTTTAACTCTTCCGGATTCTGAAATATTGTAATTAAGGAACAATTCGCACAAAAAAAAAATTAAGGAACAAATAGTATAGGCTTTCTAGAATGAATATTTGCCACTTTGCTATCCCGGTACTTGGCTAAAAGGCTAAAAAACTTTTACGACATAGAAAATTTCATGGCAATCATAATATATAATTTGTTTTGTGCCAAAAAAAAAATATTTAATCTGTTCTAGTGGTGCAAATCGACCCGAATTCGATCAACCCGAGAGATCAATCCGAAATTACCCGAATCGGAATTAACTATATTTATACAACCCGAATCCGAAAAGATGACTCATAATCTGTTCTAGTCTTCACTTTTACGTGCGTTGCACGTGATTCATCGTGTTTAAATTTTAAAAAAATTAAAATAATAATTGAAATTATTTATAAGTAGAGCTGTCAAATCTGATTCAAACTCGATAATCCGTCCAACCTGGCTGGCTCGATTGACCAAAAAAAGTAAACGACCCGAAACCATCATATGCAGGCTCGACAAACCCGTAACCGAATAATCCGAGAAGTTAACCCGAATGATCCAAGAATATTATAAACTAAAATTATGTTTTATTTAATAAAATCCCAATTGAATCCGAGTCCTATACCCGAAAAACCCAAAACCCGAATGACCTAAAATCATAGTGGCATGAGGCCGAAACCCGAACCCGCTTGACCCTAGACCCAGCAGACTTAAGACCCGAATGACCTGAACCTAGATGAGGCGAAACCCGAATATCCCGAGAAAATTACCCGTCTCATTTGATCTATACCCAGATGACCCGAACCCGAAACCCGTCCAACCCACCCGATTTACTCCTCTGACTTTATAAGTTAAATGAAATAATTGCATGTTACTCTTCTTTTTATTTTTAAAAACTTTAATTAGATTAGTAAAACGGTAAAAATAAATTAGGTATAAAAATATTAGATTTAATAAAATAAAAATAGAGTTTTTAATTGACTAAAACTATAAAAATATATTTAAAAATTATAATATTTAAGTTTTTTAATTAAAATAAAATAGTAAGAATATTAGACTTTATTAAATAAAAATATAGTTTTTAGTTGAGTAAAACTATAAAACTTTAAATAATGGCATATGAAGTCCAAATTATTTCCAACCAAAAAGAATAACGAAAAATTATAAGGTTCATTTATTTTTAATATATAAATAATAATAAAATTAACAAAATTAAAAATTAATTGTATAATGACAATTTTTAGAAATATGTTAGACAAATAAGGATATAATAGGCGTTTCAAAAGTTAAATAAGGATAGAACAGACGTTTCAAAAGTTTTACAAATAATCCAAGGTTTCCTAGCAATCTCATTTTCGAGCTCGAAGCTTCCGTAATAAAATGGAAAATTGAGATATATAGTATTTCTTAGATTTTTTTTTGAGATAGTATTTCGTAGATTTAATTAAATGTAAATTCACAAAATTAAAAAATTAATTGTATAATGGTAGTTTTAGAAATATATTAAACAAAAAGGATATAATAGGCTTTTTAAAAAATAAATAAGGGTACAGTAAACGTAACAAAAATTAAATAATGATACAATAGGTATTTCAAAAGTTTTACAAAACTCGTACTTTTATATATAGTATAGATATTTGCTAGTTTTACTTATATCTGCAATTCTACATGTACTCATATCCTATCTACCTGTTAGAAAGCCGAGTACAGTACTTTATTTTTGATACTTAAGCAACTATCTCTAATGTTACGACTCCTCCAAAACTTCATGATTAGAATATTGTATGGATATGGCCTAAAAATTTTGTTTAATTCAGCCAGTAAATTGAAAAATGAACCTGGAATGTATCAATTCAAAGTATACTCAAGTAATTAAATTGTTCCTAAATAAAATATGATGCATAATTGGATGCCAAAATTGCTTGGATTTAGATGACAACAATGAAGATAATAGAAGGGAATTGAAGATTGACCACTTACAGCCAACATAACAAAGAAATCAGCCACGTGGCACGTGGTAGGACACGTGGAACGTAATTGTATGAAGAAGAGGAAGAAGAAGAAATTGCCTTAACCATGAAGCATATTCCATCAGGCCGCACAGTAGCCTATATCCACCGGCCACCGCTTAAAGCCATTAATATTGGGAATTGCATGCAAAGCTAACACGTCTTCTTTCATCAGCATGTCAGCCACGTGTCCACTCATCATCTCACTACAACACGTGGCAGTCATTTAAAGCAAACTTACTTCTCCACGTGTCATCTTAACCGGGTCAAAGCAAAGTGTATATTAGCATGCATCCACCGGCTTGAAAGAAGTATAAAGAGAAAAAAAATCACAAATACAACAGTTCCTACTGAACTTATTACCCATATCAATAATTTTCTATCATTGTTATATTTCTGTGAGTTTCGTATTTGAGGTTTGATTTGACATTTGAGAATCAATGGCGTCAAGGCAAGAGAAAGAGCACAGAGCTGAGGCAGCAGCGAGACAAGCAGTGGATGATCTTAAGGATGTTAATCGTGATAACCAAGGGCCGGTTGAAGAAAGAGTTGTGTACAAGAAGGAGTGGCATGAAACGACGCCGTCTCAGCAGCAGCAGCAGCAAGAGAGGCCGGGAGTTATTGGGAGTGTGTTGAGGGCTGTGCAAGGCACATATGAGCACGCGAAAGAAGCTGTGGTTGGCAAGAGCCATGAAACAGGGGATTTCACTGATCGTACTGGCGCAACTGCAGAGAAGACATGGGACGATGCGGCTGATACGGCGAAGGAGTATAATGATTACACCACCGGGAAAGCGAAGGAAACTACGGATCAAGCTGGGAGGAAGATGGGGGAATACAAAGACTATGCGGCTGAGAAAGGACGAGAGGCCAAGGACAAAACGGCGGATAAAACTTCTGAGTATGCAAGTTATGCAGGCCAGAAGGCGAAAGATGCTAAGGATGCAGTTACGGGAAAGGCTGCGGATTATTCAAATTATGCAGCTGAGAAAGCCAAGGAAGGGAAGGATGCAACTGCCCAAAAGGGTTCTGAGTATAGAGACTATACAGCACAGAAGGCTAAGGATGCAAAGGACGCAACAGTGGATAAGGCGTCAGAGTATGGAAACTATGCAGCCGATAAAGCTAGGCAAGCAAAGGACGCAACAGCGGATAAGGCGTCAGAGTATGGAAACTATGCAGCTGATAAATCTAGGCAAGCAAAGGACACTACAATGGATAAGGCGGCCGAGTATGGCAACTATGCAGCTGACAAAGCTAGGCAAGCAAAGGACGCAACAGTGGATAAGGCGGCGGAGTATGGCAACTATGCAGCCGACAAAGCTAGGCAAGCCAAGGACGCAACAGTTGACACGGCCAAGGGAGCAGCGGAGAGGGCCAAAGAAGGGGCGCAATATGCAGCGGAGAAGACGAAAGAAGGGGCGGCATATACAGGGGAGAAGGCATGGGAAGGGGCGCAATATGCAGGGGAGAAGACGAAAGAAGGGGCGCAATATGCAGGGGAGAAGGCAAGAGAAGGGGCGGCGTATACAGGGGAGAAGGCAAGAGAAGGAGCGGAATATGCGGGGGAGAAGGCAAAAGAAGGAAAAGATGCATCTGTTAGTAAGCTTGGAGAGTTGAAGGACTCTGCTGCTGGTGCTGCTCGAAGGGCTATGGGATACCTCACTGGAAAAACAGAGGAAACCAAACAGAAGGCATCGGAAACTGCAGAACAAACCAAACAGATGGCATCGGAAACAGCAGAGAAAACCAAGCAGAAGGCATCAGAGACCGCAGATAAAACCAAGGTGATGAATCGTATAGTTATTCTATTTATTTATGTAACTTTCCCCTTTCACTATCTGAAATTATGACTAATATTAATTTCTGGTGCTTTTCCATAATGCAGGAAAAGTTTGGTGAAACAACAGAGTCGGCAAGGCAGAAAATGGGGGAAATGAAGCTGGGAAATGAAGACACGGCTGAAAGGAAGGGTTATGGAGCTAGACTTGGGCATGAAGCTTCGGGTCAAGGTCAAGGAGGAGTAGCAGAGAGGATTGTGATCAAAGTTGAAGATACCCAACCTGGAGCAGTTGCAAGCACTCTGAAAGCGTCTGATCAGATGACTGGCCAAACTTTCAATGATGTTGGACCGTTGGATGATGAAGGGATTGTTAAAACTGATCGCTCGGGAAAAACCAAAATGTGATGATCCCTTGAACATATATATGAAGATACCCTCAGCAGCATAGGGTGGATATTATGTATGCTTTTGTGTTGTTTCTGTTATTATGGCTTAAAATTCCCTTCTTTTTGTATCTTTTTTTGTTATAAACTGCTGCTTTTGTTGTATGTTTGTGTTAATTAACGTTAAAAATAAAAACCACCCAAAAGACATAGAAGGGAATGTGGATTCTGTAACGAAGTGCCTACTGCCTAGATTCGATCTGTTGCTGTTTTCTTTCTGAATTGTGTTGTTTAGACTTGTTTTTTATGTTCGGGTTGGGTTTTGGTTCTAACCTATTGATTGATGAGGGAAAGCCCAATCTATGATTTTATTGTGAAATCCCAATATTTATTTATTTGTTCTTAAAAGGGGTTTGTTTATTTCATTGGGGATTCAATATAAAATGATGGGCCTGGAAGTTTTTATTTGGACCAGTCAGAAAATCTGTCTCGAAAGTCCATTAAGTATATAGGTTGGCTCGTGGTCGTGGGGTCTGTTCGGACAATGAAGATTTTGTTTGGAATTTTTAAGGAAAACAAAGTCTAACTACTTGGAAGAACAACGAAATGAGAGTAATATAGGAGTATACATACATATATATATATATATATGTATGTAGTGACAAAGGAACATAGTTGTAAATCAATAGTTTTGTTTGTGGAGTCGGGAGTTAAAGGTTAAAACTTGAAAAGGTGAAAGTGAAAGATTGTATGAATCCAAATTATAGATGTGATATGACTAGAACATTGTTCCAAGTAGTAAGTATCCACGTCCATAAGAGTAGATTTTTTTACAAGTATATCTTCTGTAATTTGTCTTTTCCTTTGATTTTTTTGCTCTTCCATTTCACTTTGGACTAAATTCTTTTACTTTGATTTTCTTGGTACCGATAAAGATATCAAGATTTTGGACATCTAATTTAGGACATGAAGTTCTTAATACAATTCATGGCAATGGCAATGGCATGTCACATAAGCAAATTAAGGTTTATTGATTAAAATATTCAATTAATTTACAAATTCAGAGAGGATTTACTTAGTGTAAAATTACTTTTGTTTTACACCTTTTCTCAACCCTTAGATATATCCAAATTAAGATGCAAGATTAAATCTATTACTTTTGGTGAGAATTTTTTCTTTTCCCCAATTTGTTATCTTCCTCGCGCTCTCTCCCCCTATACTCCCTCTTCCTTCAACGAGTTCCTCACTCTTTCAATTACATTTTTCAGGTATGTTCCAGCCTTCTCTCAACTTTCACCCAATCTCCTCCGACTCTTTCTCATCCCTTCCACGTCTTTTAAGATGAAGGGTTTGGTCTTTCAATTCGGATTTTCTCTTGGTTTCTTTTTGGGTATATCTGAATGGAAAGGATGCTAAGAAAAGTATAATGAGCATCATAACTCAAAAAAAGAGGAGTCAGACGGTGCAAGTCACCGAAATCAGGGTATAGAGTCACAATTTACAAGGAATTCTTGGTTTTCAATCGTTGAATAGGGACTAACTAATGTTTGCATCCATTTTCGAACAATGGACTTGTTCTTTGAAGTATCAACCAGTCTGTATTGGTTAATACATATATAATTACCAGTTTTAATATTGAAAGTTCAGAGGGCAAAATGTCCAAAATTGAAGTTTGGAGGCAAAACGTCCAAATATTACAAGTTTAAGGGAAAAATGGTACTTTTTCCAGTGAAAATTTATTCGATGGATCCAATGTGACTCGTCTAGTAAAATTTGAAGTTTGAGTTATATGAATAAATGTAAAAAATATGGAGCAGTATTCGAAGAACTTTCTTCATTCGGGTCTGCACGAGTAACATGACTCGATTGTCACACATATAATGTAACTACCACAATTTTGTAAAACGGATAAAAAGAATCAATAATTGAAAATTTTCTTGTTTGAAATATTTGTAAGACTTGGCCCAAAAAAATTGTATTTGTACGAAGGAATCCAATGTGATACTTGTCTAGTAAAATTTGAAGTTTGAGTTGTATGAGCGTAAAAATTATAGCATTGGAAGAACTTAATTTCTTTATTCGGGTCTACACACCACGTAGCCACACTTTGAGTAGTGGGTTCAATTGAACCCACTTTTATATTTTGGTTTCCTTAAGAATACATATAAATAAATATGGTAAATTTATAAATTGACCCCACTTGGAAGAAAATTTAATAGCATTGATCCCATTAAATTGAAAGTTTCATGGTATTGACCCCAATAAAGATTTATTTTCACTTTTAACCCATGCTTATAAAATATATCTATATTTTATCTTGATATTTTCATCTTAACATTTTATAAAGACTTTATTTATTGTTTAAGGTATATTAATTAATTTCTATATTCATATATTATATTTTGTTTTCTTCTAGCTTCCTTTCTTAATTGGTCCTTAAACCCTTGCTCAGTTGCTCTAAGCTTAAATGTCAGCATTTAATCGTGCAGGAAAAGACAAGGGTTTAAATTCTATACAAAAACGAAAAATATTTATGAAAGTAAAATGGGTATGAGAATAATTTTTATTTGTGAAAGTAAAAGAAAAAAATACAAAAACGAAGAGTATTATCTTTCACGTATATAAAAGGGTTTAAATTCTATTAGGATCATCCTAAAAATGAGTGTTTTTAGGATTTCATTAAGATGATGACACTTGATCAAATTTGAATCATCATCAAATCCTAATTAATAAATATTAATTAAAAGAAATTAAATTAGAGTTATAAATGGGTGTGGATGGTTAAACTAAAAAAATGGTTGATGGTAATAATTTTTTTTGGCCGAAAATGGTAATATTTTTGAATAATCATAAATAATTCTGCTCTTAAAAGTATATTTTTCAATATGGAAAAAAAAACTATTTTCACTAAATAAATTCAATTTTTACTAGAATCAAGGGTGATTTAATGCAATTAATGATATGTAATTAATAAGAGTTTATATGGTGAATGAGGGTGTAAAATATATCTTAGTGGTGATTCAAAATTGATTAGATGTCATCATCTTAATGAGATCCTAAAAAACATCCTTTTTAGGATGATCCTAATAGAATTTAAACCCATTTATATACGTGAAAGATAATACTCTTCGTTTTTGTATATTTTTCTTTTACTTTCACAAATAAAAATTATTCTCATACCCATTTAACTGTCCACTTGTAGTCAAACCATTTTATCTTTGACTAATATTTATAAATTAAATTAAAAAAATACATCCAAAAGGTTATGTTTCAAGGATTATAAGTAAGTATTATTTTAAATAATTATGTTGCTTTATATATTTTTTAAAAAAATGCTTAATGACGAGGTTGTTTAACCGGACGGTTAAATTAGGACAGAGGGTATTAAAATTTTAATTTTTTTATGAAACTTCTATTTATTTTTATATAAAAAATAAAATTGTTAAGTTCACACAAATAAATTCTATATATAATATAAATTTTAACCAATAAAAAATATATAAAAACACTAAATAAATAATAAATAGAAAATATAACAAAACAATGTAACATAAAATTTTGAACCCACTCAAGTATATTTCTAGCTACGCTAACACAACTCAATTGTCACACGTATAATTAGTGTGACTACCGCAACGTAAAACAAAAAACAAAAACAATAATTGAAAATTTTCCAAAACTATCGAATCCGACATTTATCCTCCGAATTCAAGTATATATTAATTTTAAATACAATTCTAGTTCTGATAGGACTCTACGAAAGCAAATCCGGCCATGGAGACAGCTCAAAAGACTGTAGCCTCCAAAACTCAAACCCATGATCATCTCCATGAACTGTTTCACCGACAACGCTCTTCCTTATCTTTGAACATGCAAGAACAAGAAGACAAGCGCCGCTGACTAAGAACATGCATAACACAATTTCAATCAAGTCTTATACGCCCCCGCCCGGCCACCTTCCAAAAAATTCTCTTTTTGTATGATTTCTTAGAATTATTGCCATCAACCATGAATTGGATTGGTTCACGTGGTTATCATTCTACAACCTTAATTCTCTCATATATAACATATGTACATCATTATTTATCCCTTTAATGTACAATAAAAACTCATAATTGTTACTTAAAATACTGAAATTATGAATTCATTGTTGCAAACTTCAATTATTGATGAAATGTTTAATTAGTTTGGTTAAATAAGTTACATAAAATATACTTCATTTGTTCCTTTTTAATTGTCTCTTTTAACTATTTTATTTGTTTAAGAAAAGTAGTTATTTTGTTATATTTTATACAAAATTTACTTTACTTTACCATATTGCCCTACATTTAATTGGTATAATTTACTCTTGCCAACTATCATATTTAATGAGTTTTGTGGTTTCAAAGCAGGACAAATATGTCATTTTAATAAAGATGGACAATTAAAAAGGAACAAGAGGTTGTGACAATTAAAAAGGAACAGAGAGAGTATCTAATAATCAAATGGCCCTTAAGAGCACGCATTTAATTAAGAAAATTTCCCATACAAAACATAGCCGGCTTTGTTCTGGATAAGCAGATGTTGAAAGAAATTAAAAGACAGGTGTAGTATTATTCTCCTTACATTTACTTTGTTTGAAATGCTGGAAGGATAGGAATACTTCATTATTTCCTCATGCTCCATCAAATCATGATCATGAGGCCAATATCAATTTTGATGCCAACACTATGACTAGAGCTGTCCACACCACTTGTGTAGTTGTGTAACTCAAGCAACTATATATATAGAATGGTTAATGGTAATTATTAAGGGCCACGTGTAACACCTCTTGGGTCAAATCGCTGGGCTATTCCAGGCTGGACAGTGATTAATGAAATTTGGGACCATGATCTAAAGAGATCCTTGCAGCTTATTGATCATATGTTATGTGGGCATTGCTACTTAATTTGTTGAATCGCGCAGGAATTACTCCTTTTTGTAAATTTTGACTTGATTTTGGGTAATATATATAGATATTGATGGCTGCCTTTTTGTATTTAAGATTGATTTTTTATTTTTGCATTTAAAAGTACTGAAATTAAAGTGAAAAAGGTGAGTACGTAGTGAAACTGAAAATGACGAAGAGTTAGGTATATATATTGGGTAGCTTTAATCGGGGTGACGCAATGAGAAATGTAGGTTTACCAACCAAATCCGTAATGCATAGTGCATATATATATATATATAATACTTAAGGAAATTTTAGGTCATGGGATACATATGGGATTCACCTTGGGTCAACCAAGAGTTCATGTTTACGTCTTTACCTTTTTGGCTTTTAGCGATGCAAAAATGTTTGATATGTTCTTATATCTATTAATTACTCCTGAAAACAACCCTCAAATTAAACATGATTCACATTATCTATTTATATTATTACTTTATATATCATGCATATATGGTAATTATTTGTTTAATTCCAATAAACTTAATACTCCTTACTTATCTTAGATCCTCAATATAATTTGAACTGTACGTATATATACTATATAATTTATTTAATGTAAATTTGTGATTGAAATTTATTTGAATATATAGGATTGTTAAGATAAATAATTATAGGTGTCGACTGTCGACTTACGAACTCGTTAATTATTTTAATAGTGATTCTCAATTTCGTAATAATATATAGTATATATAGTAGTATATATATGCAACTAATGAATATATAGTAGCAAAATTTCAAACTTCGTCCATCTTCTTCATTCTTCAACAACGTTTTCCTTCTTTTTTTTTTCGAACTAAAAGGTGGAGATTAAACAAAGAGTTTAAATTCTATTAGGATCATCCTAAAAATGAGTGTTTTTAAGATTCCATTAGAATGATGCCACCTAATCAATTTTGAATAATCATCAAATCCTAATTTACACCCTACCACACCTAATTAAATTTTTATTAATTATCCTAACATAATTTTTTTGAGAGAATCTTAACATAATTTTAACCTTTGTTAAAATTGAATAATTTTATTAATAAATTTTATTTTTAACTTCTTTTTTTTCTACTTGCAATGTGACTTGTTTTTAATAATTTTTTTAATAAATTTTGTTTTTGCCTTATAACATAACTTTTTTTAAAAAAAATTTAAGATTGGTTTTGGATGTGAAACAAGATTTTTTTTCTTTACAAGTGGCAAATTAATTTAATTGGTTTAAAACAAATTCAAATATTAATTAATTTAATTGGTCATCATAATTTGATTCTTTTGATTAATAAATATTAATTAAAAGAAATTAAAAGTCTTAATTAGAGTTATAAATGGGTGTGGATGGTTTCAGAAAAAAAAAGTGATTGATGGTAATCTTCAAGAATAATCATAAATAATAAAATTTACTCTTAAAAGTATATCCCTAAAGATGAAAAAGAAATTTCACTAATTATCCAATCTTAACTAGAATCAAGGGTGAATTAATGCAATTAATAAGAGTTTATATGGTAAATGAGGGTGTAAAATATATCTTGGTGGTGATTCAAAATTGATTAAGTGACATCATCTTAATGGGGTCCTAAAAAGCACCCTTTTTAGGATGATCCTAATAGAATTTACACCCTTAAACAAATTGAATCTAACCACTAAACCACATATATAGCTAGCCTAATTTGTGTTCACATTTATTTCTACCAATTTTTCCAATTTCCATTTCCTCTAATTTTATTGTTTCAAATAAAATTTTGGAAAACATATATAATATCTGAACTCTCACTCTACATCTTGCACCCTCTACCCCTATTTATATATTTCTCTCATTTCTTGCAACTTCTCATGATTTGAAGGTGAAAATATTGATGAGGAGCTATATTTTCTCTTAAAAGTCTATACTGTTTGAAAAGAATTAAATTAAGCTCATAAAAACCTATAAAGTATATATAGTAATTAATTAAGGAAAATTTTCGAACAAATAAAAAAATGCAATGCCATGTATCTCTTAGGTCTCCTTTAAGGACCATATAATTATAAACTATTGGTATATATATTCATAAGAAATGTCATGACCTTTAATTTAATAATAAAATTTATAGTACATGCTGCAAATATATATATAATGATATTTAATCAATTATGAGGTCGTCTTATATAATGATATAGCTGCCACCATTTTTGAAGAGTCTTTAAGTAAGTAATAATAAATATATATAATGAATATTTTTCTATTGTAGGAATGAATAGATCATGAGCAGCTGCTTATGTCATGAATAATTGCGAAGGTTAATCATCCACCCCAAAGAACTCTAACTGTTTGATAAATTTTTATGTTTTGGCATATTTATATATACAAAGTATTGCCTTTCAAGTTTCAATCTATCTACATTATATAATAATAACTAATAAACATATGTATAGTTTGATTAATTTGCATGATTATATAATTTTTAATTAATTATCAACTAATAAACTAATCATAATCATGCATCTAATTTCGTGTTCATAACGAGTATTGTACCTTGCTGACTTCTATATTATATTGATATAATATATATCTTTGTCCATTTAGTAGGTGAGGTTTGATTTTACTTGGTCAGAATAATTTGATATTAAGTAACTTCATGATATAATTATTTTATATAAGGTCGAAAAAACAAGTTTTGGGATTTAATTAAATTTTGGCACCAATAATTGGTTCGTTCAAAAATTTATTCTCTTAAATGAGGCTTAAGTTTCAAGTCGTAAAATGGTAGCAAAAATCATTGTTATGAGAACTTAGCAATCACAGTGCATCAATCCGACACGAATATATAATTATGTAATATCTCTAATTTACAGGAAGAAAAAATTAAATGTATGATAAGGTGTGTTAATTATAAATTTAAGTTTCATCTACTCTCTCTCTCTCTCGATCTTTTTAATTGAACTTAGAAAAAGAAGGGACATTTTTAGGAGTTATCAACTTAGTTGTAAATTGTACTCTCTCTGTTCCTATTTATATGTCATCACTTTGGTCAAACAATTTCAACTTTCAACATTATTTTAAAGAAAAATATGTAGAAATAAAATTTCAAAAAATATATTTTGAAAAGCTTGTGTTCCAAAGTTTATGAGTATTATTTTAAAATTTTATTTTGGTTTATATATTTTTTTAAAAAAATAGTCAAAGTTGAAACTGTTTGACCAAAGTAATGACATATAAATAGGAACAGAGGGAGTAATTAAGAAGGCCAGAAGGGTAAGTACAATGTAGAAAAGTATACATCATGAAGTTGACGGTTTGCAAAATTGCAATACTATATGGAAACATCCAGGAAGGTACATATAATATATTTTCCTCCACAATCATAGATTTATGGTAAAGAGATGAAGATATATATAAAAGAATGTTTTGTTTTGGAAGGTTATCACATTCAATTATTTGATGTATATTATGTTAGGTTGAAAATGACTCAAAAATTAAAATCCTTCAACAATTTATACCCCAAAATGACACAAAAATTATTCAATTGTAATGGTAATTAATATGATTGGTGCGTTCAATTTTGAGAATATATATATTTTCCTTTTTTTTTTGGTTAAATATATATAATTTCCTTCATAAGGCGTGTAAGAGGAAAATACTTATTATCAGGACCACACTGCAGGATAATATAGATCATGACCTTTGCATATATTTTTTTTTGGCATCAGACCTTTACATATATTAGCTATATATATATATAAACCACAAAGTTCTTGGCAATTCTGATTCACAGATTTGTATGAGATTTTTGATCACTTGTTACCTGCAAAAATTTACATATATTTATATTAATCACAGAAGTCGCGTTCTTGATTTTTTTAAGACAAATGCATAAAACCAAGGGTATATTCTACTTACTAATTTTTCCAACAAATGCCCTTTCGATGGAATATTGAATTTGTGTTTTTATTTAACATGATAATTAAGTGGAGTACTACTTATTAGAAATCTATAGCTTATTTTGTCTTTTTTTCAGTTAAACCTTACATCCTAATTATACATTAAGGGCATTAAAATTGAATAATGAATAGATTTGCACTTCCTTTGCTTTTCAAATTACTAAAAGCCATTCATGTTTAGCTTCGAAGCAGCGGTTTGATTGATTGCGTGCCTTTTCCTTCAATGGAAATTGTAATTTAAATCTAAAAAAAAAAATAAAAAATTAATCGCGGTTATGTTAAGAAATATGCATTTTTTTCCTCAAAAAAAGATACATGTATTTTAAAAAGAAATCACAAATATAACTTTTCTTTTTTTTTTTTGCCATCGGGCATTTGGCCTGGTGGTAGAGTGCTGGACTCTTAATTCCAGTATACCTGGACCATGAGGTCTTGAGTTCTACTCTCACGGAATGTGAGGTGCTCTCACGGAATTATGAGTTTTCTTTGTAATTTATTTGTGTATTTAGTATGTCGATAGTCATAGATAGTGACATTAGAGATAATTTGTAAATAGGGAATTCAATGTATTAGCACGATAATCGTGTGGTGCGGGACTATTTCTCCCGGTGTTTGTAATCCTCTGATTATTGATTAATGAAAGTGATTATTCTAAAGAAAAAAAGGAAAATTTTTTTTTTCTTAATCCACCATTGGAAAAACTATAGTATTCCCACTTTGTCTTTTATGGTTGGTAAATTGAGATTTGAGAGTCATGTCTTTGTTCTATCCAAAACAGGTAATCAAACATATTATAGACAGGCTGGCAACTTAAAAGTTACCATCATTAGCAGCAGCATTAGTTGGAAACTCTTTTATAGTAAGTTTAATTTAACCATTTTGACCTGATTAAATTAAAGGTGGCTTTTCTTTTTGGTACATAAATTAATGGTAGCTTTGCCATTTCTTCTTACATATGATTTGCTTTAGACTACAACATTCTATAACAAATCTCATTCCCAATTTAAAACAAATAAAACTGGACATTCTAATTATCAGAATAGGCCATCAGGCATTTGGCCTGGTGGTAGAGTGTTGGACTCTTAGTTTCAGTATACCTAGACCATGAGATTTTAGGTTCAACTCTCACGAAATGTAAGTTTCCATATTGTAATTCATAACAAGAAGACTTATATTCACTCCATCTTATACACTCGTTACTTGGACTCTAAAATTATTGATAAAAAAATTTCCCTTGATAAATTACATGTCCCAAATTTTATTTAGCAACCAATGAACCAATGGTTGTTAATGGCAAATGGCAACTGTATTACTTGGAAAAAAAAAAGGATATACCTATACTTTTTTTGGCCAAAAAAGGATATACTTACCATATGATTGATGCCATTGTTTTTTTTTTCTTTTTAAAGAATATTTACTATAATCAAATCTGAAAATTTAAATTATAACATTCCTTAATTACAGCATTGAGGATATTAATTAGGAAAATCTTATATGCTGAAAACGAAATTTAAGGAGGATTCAAAGTGTTGCACATTATCCAAATTAAATTAGTAGTAATTGATTCGTTTTGGGTTTTCTCCTTCAATTTTTTTTAGTAATTAGTAACGTATCCAATTTGAATTAAAGGTCTGTCCTTGACCGGTTGGTCCAACTAAATCAGCGCCACTAAGATCAAATCAAGAGACAACCAAAAATTATAAGTAGTAATAATCGTATTTGGAAAATTGAGATAACCCTGAAATTTTCTATGCCAAATTGCCTATGTACATGAATCAATTATCAAATCAAAGTCGATCATGAAACAAAGATCAAATCAAAAATTAAAACGTGGGCCTTTTATGTTCCTACACCAAAAAGAACAATTAAACTCAAAAATTATGGATTCAACGAATCAGAAGTGCTGAAATCATCAGCTATAATAATGCTGGCAGCAATATGGGACCCCTTTTTTTCAGCTGTTATATTTTCCATGTTTCATCATTGAACTCAAATCCGAACAAGACAAAGATACTACTGAAGTGTGACCATATCGCAAATTGTCGTATGGATTGTCGTATGGAATCTGAACACTTCTTTTTTGGAGAAAATATAAAAAACCCATAACAGTCTTTCTCAGGTTTTAACCCTTTTAAACACTTTTTAATTTAATGGAATGCTTTTAACAGATCAAAATCTTTAGAAATTCCCATTTATTAATCTTTTATCAGCAGTAATTTTGGGGGAGGCGAAGGTGTTGAGTGTTGACCGCTCTGATTGGGATTTGCATGTGTGATTTAATATAAAAACGGCCAAAGTTTTTTTGACAGTTTTTTGTTCTAAATTTTGCTCTGCCTTTTGGTTTGGCCCTCAGCACATGCATGTGAATCTGAGGCCTTCCAATTCCAATCAATCTCTCCGATTAAATTCTTTTTTTTTTTCTCTCTTTTATTTGAGCCCTTTTGTTGAGTTTTTAAAGGTGCCTTGTTGTTTCTTAGTTCGAGCATAAAACAGAAAAGTAACGTATCCAATTGGTTATTTCTTAAAGTTCTAGAATTGAGAAACAACACTTTTCCCTTCTTCTTCTTGTTGTTTCTTCACTTCTTGTTTCTTGTTTTTTTGTTTCTGAAACGCAAAGTTTGTCTCCAATTTCGCCATGGCTACCAAAGGATTTGTTTTATATCTTCTGTCAGGTTTTTCAGTAGCCATTCTCTCTGTTCTGTTCATCAACAACAAGAACAACAATATGTACCTTAATAACTCTACTCTTTTGCACTCTCCAACTCTTTCAACCGTCGATAAAATCTGGCCTGTAAGTATTTTTTTTCTTTCAATTTTTTCATTGAAATCTGAATAATGGAGTTGATTTGCTTAATGGTTGTGTTTTTTTTTTTTTTTTTTTTGGGTTTTAGCCATTGGAGTTGAATTGGAGGCTTATATTGGCAACGGTGATTGGATTTCTGGGATCAGCATGTGGAACCGTGGGCGGCGTTGGTGGCGGCGGCATTTTTGTTCCAATGCTTACTTTGATTGTTGGGTTTGATACCAAATCTGCTGCTGCAATTTCCAAATGTGAATTAATTTCCCATTCTTAATCTTAATCTTTTCTTCCTCTGTTTGTTTCTGTTTAATGATGAATACTAACACACATAGAAAAGAGTTGACTAGAAAAAAAAAGTTGGTGAATCTGAATCAATTGCAGATTCATGACTTGATAAAGAAAAATAAAGAAATCTTGTTTACTTTTTTTCAGAATTGTTTGTTTTTTGCCTTTTTTTAACATCAGATTATAATAATAAAAAAAACTATATGCAGGCATGATAATGGGGGCATCAGCATCATCAGTTTGGTACAATTTAAGAGTGCCACATCCAACAAAAGAAGTGCCCATAATTGACTATGATTTAGCTCTTCTTTTCCAGCCTATGTTGATGCTTGGCATCACTGTTGGAGTTGCCTTGAGTGTTGTTTTTCCTTACTGGCTCATCACTGTCTTAATTATTATACTCTTCATAGGTTTGATTTGTTCAACCATCCATTTAATTAACTTTCCCAGATTTTATTTTTTAATTTTTGAGTATCTTTTGTTCACATGAAATTATTCTTTTTTCTTTTTTAATTTGACTAGGTACCTCCTCAAGGTCTTTCTATAGGGCAATTGAAATGTGGAAGGAAGAGACAATTTTGAAGGTTAGATCTCAAATTCTCAATTATTGGAGTTAAACTCAAGTTTATGTATTTACAAAAAGTAAAAGTATTAATTAATAATTTTTTTTGTCTTTTGTGATAATTTGTAAAAAAATTGCAGAAAGAATTCAACAAGCAACAAGAAACTCATGTTAATTCCAGGGGTGAACGTAAGTTATATTGTTGATGCATTATGAATTTAATTTTTAGACAAATTAGAAAAGATATTAACCCTTTTTAATTTTTTTGAAAAATTTCAGTTCTGATAGATACAGAGTATGAACCATTGGTTCCAAAAGAAGAAAAATCAGAACTGGTAAGTGAAAATTTGGCTTTAAGATTTGATTAATTTTCAATAGAAGAGAAACTAAAACAACTTGCTTCATTATATTTCAGCAAATATTATGTCTCAATCTAAGGTGGAAAAGGCTTTTGGTTCTGGCAACTGTTTGGGTACTTTTCACATTCATTCAAGTCATCAAGGCAAGCTAACTATCCATATCTAATCTAATTCAACTGTCTATTTACTTATAATTATATCAAACATTTATTAAATTATTAATGTTCATGATTTATGTAATTTTCATTTTTCCAGAATGATTTGGTTGCTTGTAGCACATGGTACTGGGTACTCTTCTGCCTGCAGGTAAGCTTCTTTGACAGAATTTTCAATTCTGGTTAATGCATTATGAATATGTTCTTTCTTGATTCAATTCTTGAGAAAAATTTATGTTTTTTTTTATATATATTCAGTTTCCCATAGCAGTATTCGTTTTTGGATACGAAGCAATCAAGTTATACAAAGAACACAAGAAGAGAATGAGCACAGGGAACACTGAAGCAATTTGTGAAGCTTCAATTCAATGGAGTCCAATGAACATTGCATTCTGTGCACTCTGTGGTATCTTGGGAGGCACGGTAGGCGGCTTGCTTGGTTCCGGCGGCGGATTCATTTTAGGGCCTCTTCTTCTGGAAATTGGTGTCATTCCACAGGTAATTTTTATTAAACATGGACATCAACATCATTGTATCAATGTCATGTTACTGTCACAACTTTGATGCTTTTGTCTTCTATATTAGCTATTTCAATCAAACGAAATTTCCTGTTTTGTGGCTCTGAGGGCATTTAGTTTTCTTGTGAACCATAATTTTCGTGTCGAATTTTCGTGTCTGAATCATAATTCTCTGACAATTGCAAATCATTTGACAGGTTGCTAGTGCAACAGCAACATTTGTAATGATGTTCTCTTCATCATTGTCTGTAATAGAATTCTACTTGCTCAAGAGGTTCCCTATCCCTTATGGTAAGTCTCATTTCTATATTTTTTTCCCCTTTAGTTTCTTATCCTGAAACTCATGATTTGAGCATATAATTGGATTTGGATTAAAAATTTTCATTTTGCAGCTTTGTATTTGATGGGAGTATCAATTTTGGCTGGCTTTTGGGGACAATATTTTGTAAGAAAACTTATAACAATCCTAAGAAGAGCTTCAATTATTGTATTCATCCTTTCTGGTGTCATCTTTGCAAGTGCACTTACAATGGGTAAGTGCTCTAATTTCACTTCAAATTTAATGTCAAAAATATTCAAAATTTGATGACTGATATCCTTTTGCTTGATATCTTGAACAGGAGTCATAGGCATTGAGACAAGCATTAAAATGATTCAAAACCATGAATTCATGGGATTCTTAGATTTTTGCAGCAGTCAATGATCGTTGACCAAGATGCAAAAAAAGAAAGAAAGGCATCAAGTTTGGAAAGAAAGTAAGAAATCAGAAACAGAATATTGGGAAAGGACAAGTGTTGATTGTAATTAGAGCAAATGTTTGAATTCCCAAAGAAAGGCTATTTTTATTATTATAAAATCTATATGTTCATAAAAATGTAAATGAGGAATTTGGTCAATACCTAATTGACCAAACCCAAATTTTCAGGGTCCTGTAAGAATAAAAAAAAAAGTTTGGGTTGTGAATGTTAGCTCCTGGCTAACACCACCAACTGTCAGTAATTTTTTTTTTTTTGGGGTGTGACTGTGGAATGTTAGCTCCTGGCTAACACACCTTAATAATAAAAAAGATTTCATTGTTCCTGGATTGTGCCATATAAATTGGATCATGTTTTTTTGTCTTGCGAGCAGTTGAATTTCGACCAATGTGGTCATGGTGCGTTCTAGGGATGGCAGTGGTGCGTTTTTTTGCGGATGTCCGACCCGTTTAAAACCGTTTAAAATCCGAAACCGTTTACTAAACGGTTATGGAGCGGTTTTGGATAGTCGAAGCACTATCCGTTGCGGTTTTGGAGCGGTTTCGGTTTTAGGGTCTTGGATAGCGGATATCCGTATAAAAACCGATTATAATCTACTAGTGGTTTTGGATAGCGGATATCCGCATAAAAACCGTATAAAATCCGTTTAAAACATAAAATTGGGCTAATTAGGCGGTTTTGGGTTTGGATTCGGTTTTTAGATGGATATCCGCTTAATAAATGGTTTTGCGGTGCGGATTTGGATATTGTTAAACGGTTTCGGTGCGGTTTTGGTTATTAGGTTAAAAATTTTAAGCGGTTTTTAAGCGGATTTGGATAATGGATAGTTAAACGGTTTCGGTTTTGGATAGTGAAAATTTCGCGGTTATCCGCACCGCTGCCAACCCTAGTGCGTTCACATAAGGTGAATGGTATAGTATTTTTTAAGAATATACTCCCTCTGTTCCTTTTTAATTGTCCCTCCTTGATCAAATAACTTCAACTTTGACCATCTTTTAAAAAAATTATATAAACCAAAATAAAATTTTACAATAATACTCATAAACTTTGGAAGACAAGCTTTTCAATGTATATTTTTTGAAATTTTAGTTCTATATATTTTTCTTTTAACTAATGGTCAAAGTTGAAATTGAAAGTTGAAATTGTTTGACTAAAAAGGGATAATTAAAAAGGAACAGAGGGAGTAATATAGAACACAACTTTCTTTTGGCCAAAATAAATAGAACTTAATAATAGCAATTCCCTAACATTTAACTGATAATGGGCGACATGTGTCTTTTATTGAATAATTTTGAATTTCAAAAACAAAATTAATTCAGGAAATGGGTATGTGTCAACTCCTCACCCTATTTGTGGAGTCCAAAATTTACACTGTTAGTGTATCAAATAATCACCCTTTATTCTCTCTCTTTCATCTGGGGGTTTGATTTTCTCAAAATCCTCTGAATCTCCAGAAGAAATTAAAAAGAATCAAATAAATTTCATATCCAATTGTCGCTGATCAAAATTATTGTAAGCACGCCCCATTGAGCCTTTAAAATGACTGACTTCATTTCATCTTCAAAATAAATCATAGGCTTAATTTCCTTCAAAAAGTATCACAATTATTCGTCTTTGCAGCAGGCACTTCCATTTATATATTACTGCTCTTCATGGAGCGTTGTTAACTGCTGTAAAAGAAAAAAGCACCAAAAATGTTGGCAAATTAATGAGCACCCAAGAAAACCAAATTAGAGATAGAGAGAGAAATATAGGGTTGATTAAATTCAGAGAAATATAGCAATTAATCTCAAAATTTTTCAGTTTAATCAATGTGATGTTCAATGGGATGGCTGAACTTGCAATGACTATTTTCAGGCTTCCTGTGTTCTATAAACAAAGGGACTTGTTGTTTTATCCTGCATGCGCATTTGGCCTACTAATTTGGCTCCTTAGGATACCGCTATCGATTATGGAATCAGGGATATAGATCATCCTCACATACTACACAATTGGCTTTGCTCCAGCTGCTAGCAGGTAAGCATAAATTGAATCAATCCATTTTTCTAAAAAACTAATTATTCAATGACATTATATTATATGTTAGTATTTTCTTTGACTAAACATCCCCATTTTCTTTTATTCTCCAGGTTCTTTAAACAGTTCATAGCATTCTTTGGAATCCATCAAATGGCTCTTTCCCTCTTTAGGTTCATTGCTGCAATAGGAAGGACACAAGTTGCAAACACGCTTGGTACCTTCACCTTGCTACTGGTTTTTGTGTGTATATATATATATATATATTGGATGATAATCTTAGTTTCTGTTCAAGAATTCTAACACATTTTCCACCCGTAGATGACATCGAGCCATGGATGATCTGGGGTTACTATGTCTCTCCTATGAATTCAGTTTTCTTTAGTTCAGTTTTGAAGACTTGGGGTTTAGCGCATGAATTAGTAGAAATGTGCATAATAGAATTTCTTTCCTCAAAGTTCATTCTCTTTTTTTGATTGAAAAGGCTTTCATTCAATAAAGAGATTAAGAAATTACAGCCCTAATATGACATCAAAAACAAAGTTTGGTAGTTCATTAAAAACTTCAAAAAGATGATCAAGCATTTTGCCCCTACTTGCCATCATATTACCATTTATATATATATATATATATATGCTGGCTTCATGGTAATTATGTGTGCTTTCATATTTTTGTAGAATCCATGAATATTTGGCTTTGTTTCTTTCTTTCGAAAAATATGATCATTTGGATCTACTTTTCCCTTCCCGTTCCCAATAAGAAATGAATCATGGCATTCGGTTGCAAATAGCATCATTATTACTTCAATGTATCGGTTTTTTTTTTTTTTTAAAGGCAAGATAAGGAATTTTATTGATAATAATAGGACAACAGAACAACTCAAAACCAAGCAAAAGCCACCACAAAACTGAAAACACCACCAGCAAATACTTAATCTAAAGTGGTCGAAATAGCAGTCATTAATTCTGGATTTTACCCTAGAATTTCAAGTATATATATAAGGTCTTCTTTCAAGAATTTCAAATGATGCATTTCCATTTACTTCAAATATATAGTATCAAACCTGATTTGCTTACACTCCTATCAAAAGTAAAAAAAAAAAAAAAAAGAATAAATAAAATAAGATTAAGAGTCAATATGACTTTATACCAATACTTTGACAGACCATAAGACCTTATAACTTCAATAGACTCATTCTTAACTACCAATATATGAACATGAAATTAGATAACTGACTATCAAGAACTTGAATATCAAGTACATTCGTCGAGGGAAAAAAAAAAGAACAAAAATGCTAGACTTCTTTCATCTCTTCCTCAACTATATATCCATGCTATTTAATTTTTGAGACTTCCCTCTCATCAAGAGCTCAATCACTTCCCATTTTCCAACAACATAGTGGCCTGAACCTTTAAATTACATAATCACAGAAATAAATAAGAACCAAAAAATTCAGTGTAAATTGGAAAGAAAACATCTTATTATGATCATCTTTAAAGGAAATTATGTCTTTATTTCCATTAAATCTAAAACAAAGCTATTGAATACACAAAAGTACTGGTTTTTTACATGGAAATTAATTAAATGATGAAATTTATGACTGCTTTATATTAAATGATTTTTGAAAACACTCCTGAGCTGCATGTGTTATACTGAACAAGTGAACATATCAACCATTCTAGCTAAACGGTCATGACAGATATATGAACACATAATCCAGAACAACAGCTTAACATGAAATACCTCCTGACGAACAATGGGATGCAAAGAAACATCAATGAGAACTGCTTCAAGAGCAGGGATGGCTTCAGCATCTTACATTAGACCCAATGCAAAAGCATCTTCATAGTGATGCAGCAATCCATGCCATAACCATAATAGATAAAGATTAGAGCTTTTGATTCTTTGTCTTTTGGATCCCATTTGCAATTGAAAAGTTATTCCTCTTCGACTGTTACAGCCATAAGAATTATAAATACACATATTTGCATGAAATATATACAATTAGCACAACCAAATATAGCAACGTTTAAGAATGTCAAGGAGATCTCATTGCTGCAGTAATAGTAAGGAAGAATGGAAGTCCAAGTAAGAAATCAGTGAGAAAGGTAATAAATTATCATGCAATTGAAGGAACAAAGCAAAGGAATATTATCTTCTACCTGACGTCTTTTGATACATGTGAAGAACTCATGGCTTCAGTTAATTGGATCTATCTAAGTAAGAAATCAGTGAGAAGGTTATTAGAAAGTAGTCATAAAAGTAAGTCAAAAATCAATGACAAATTAAGGTAAGGTTAATTGAATCTAAATATAAAATCAACAACAATGGTATCACATATTAACTGATATGCGGGAAAATCCAAAAGGATTCCAACAACTTAGATTTAATCGCATGGTTAATTAAATGTAAGTTAGAATTAAATGACAGAGATTAATATTTAAAAAAACACTAAAGAATCCCATACCTCCAAATCCGTGGCAAAAGTTACAACAGGAAAAATGGCATGAATTCTTCCCATAACCTAAATAATAAAGGGAAAGTGAAAATGAGTTTGCATCAGAGAGAAAGCACAATAACCTTTATCTTGTCAATAATACACCAATGACTTGCTAAAATTTAAGGGTAATCTAACATCAGATACAAAGGATTTGTGTGCAATTAATTAATTTCGAGTATATGGTGGAGACTAATTTGAACTTTCAAATTGGAATAATCATATTAGCTAGTAATACCAATGATTAGGATAAACAGTATAAAGATTATATATCTCAAAAGAGCACATAGCAATAAAAATGACAGATATAATTTACATATATAGAAGAATCAATAATATCACATGACAATAGATATTTTAAGTTGGAAAAAGCACATTGTATCCAATATAAGGACAAAAAAAACTACTTGGAGAACTTACATAGGAAGATGTACAATATAAAACAGAGTGAGAAGGGAGGAAGATGTACCATGGCTCATTCAGATTCCCAAGCTTATGAACTTCATATTCAGCCTACAAAAGCGGAATCTCATTTGCTGAGAACAAAACCCATGGAATCAATTGAAATTATATGATAAAAAAAAGGAATAAAAGTGAACATCCTTGGACTCAACAACATATGCATATGGGAGAATAAACAGAGAAGGGCCTAAGCTCACTACAACTCAACTTCATATAAGCAGAGCTCAAGCTTAATTGAACTGAATCAGAATCCATCAAAATCCGAACTAATATAACCTCAGAAACTCAAAAGCATCTGAAAGGAACCAAAAACGGCATTGGTCAGCAGAGAACATTTGAAAATTAGGCGAAAGTTAAAAATATGTAAAAGTAATTGTATGGTAGTTACCTAAAAGAAAATGAAAATCCCCGCTAAAACAAAAGCACCTGTGTCTGGAATCGAGATAGCCAGCGATTCCGACGACCCATGTCAGAAGGTCTCGCCACAAAAATAATGGAGGTTGTAAACATTAACTCAGACAGAAGAAAATCATAAATCATAAGAGATAAATGGAGAAAAATAACGATGAAAAAGACCCTTAACGGGTTTTTCTGGTTTTTCATCAAGACCCTGAATGGGTGGTTTAATTTAATATATTCTGCTCGGATTTCATTTATGCGCTAGACAAACAAGAAAATAGTCAAAAATACTTACTACATGTTTTTTTCTTATTAATTCTTGCCACTGTTAGAAAAAGGAAATAAGATTTATTTTTAAGAAAGTAAGAAACTACTACTAGAATAGTCCCAAATTCATGTCGTTTTCAATACAATTAAATTTCCAAATATTAACAAATTAAAACATCCAATAATGAATTGTTCCCTAAGCAAAACCTATAGCGCATTTAAGTTGGTAAAAACCCATGCTCTCACTTATAAGGTTCATGTGTACATATGCCAATGTTTTTTCCTAGCAAAGTTTTGATACACATAGACACGATGAGGCAAGATACTATGAATTCAGAACATGTTTCTTTCTTAGGGTTTTGAGACTAATGGCTTTAAAAAGTTTGATTACTTAGAAGAAAGATATATAATTTTTTATTGTATTTTAACTTTTAAGTAAATGGTTTATGAACACAATTCAAATTAATGAATACTTTGATTGCTGATTATAAACAACACACCTCAAACGCATAAATCCAAATTACTTATATATACTAACAGCGAAAGCACGGATGGGGTTGATGTAATTGAAGTGCTTTATTAATAATTGCTCCCATATATATGTTGATCATATTTTAATTAAAGGTAGTATAAAATGTGTATTTTTTTTTAGGGAAATAAAATGTGTATTTGGTTCATTAATTGATAGGTCTATATGAATATATGAATCTTTGACTCATACATCATCGGAGTCAAGTCCCTTATTTATATTTTAATCGGCCATCAAACCCTATTAATTTTATAATTTGTAAAATTTTTAATGCATTTTTCCCATACCCCCTCAATATTTGGGTAGGAAAGTAAATTGAACCTCGATTAAGTTCAAAGCCAAATACTCGAGTATTATCTATACTATATATAAAAGTATGAATAAAGGGAAACTTTATGTTTTTCGATTGTACCCTTATTTTTAAAACATATTTCCGATTGTATCCTTTTTTTAAAAACATATTTCTAAATTGTCATTATTAAATAATATTTTAATTATTCCATTATTTTTTAATCATAAATTATTCCATTATTAATTATTAGATTATATAATACGTATTTTAAATTATAAGAAAGTCAATTTGATTTTTTGTTTCCAACGTCCTATTTAATTTTGATTTTTGTCTTTGTTTCCGATCGTTGTATTCAATTTTGCTTTTTATCTTTATCTCCAACATCCTATTTGGACTTGGATAACCTAAAGCAAATGTGCAATGGGTCTTTGCTTTGGATGGTCCAATTTCTCATTCCTATAGAGCCTTTTTTTGATCCGTTTCGGTGGGCAATTAGTTTGAATATTCAGATCCTATATCTTATTAGGCCATGACTTTATAACTATCTATACTATATATAAAAGTACGAATAAGGGGAAACTTTACATTTTCCTATTGTACCATATTTTTTCAAATATATTTCTAAATTACCATTATTAAATAATAATTTAATTATTTTACTATTAAAATAATATAAATTTATATTATCCTCATTAATTAGGATCCAGCGTGACCAATAGGGATGCACCACATCATCTTTAGCATCTGAATTTTCGTCTAAAACATTCTCCAAGTCGGTTTAAGAGAAGATCAATTATGTCCAGAAATTACAACGGCAAAATCGTCCACTGAAACGGCAGAATTAGGTCTCGAGATAAACATAAAAGTTATAGATCTCAGAATCCTCTTACCAATGGTACCTCATTTGCATTTTTCTGAGTTCTGAATCAAAAATTATGAATTTTCTTCCAAAACTACTCTTGTGAAGTTCTCCTTTCAATAGGATTTAACAATGCTGCATCATGGCTTAATCATTATTGCACCATAATTACTGATTGGACTTGGACTCCTTCTTTGGGCTTCCATATTAACGAATTGAGTTTAAGAATATCAAATTTAGACTTCAAGTCATCTGGTTTGACAATTTGGATTTCATAGACTCAAACGAGTCTAATGGGCCGAAATGAGACAGAATCAATAGTTTCTCCAAAGCTATCTATACTATACATAAAAGTAAGAATAATGGAAAACTTTATGTTTTCCGATTGTATACTATTTTCAAATCTATTTATAAATTGACATTATTAAAACTTATTATTTAAAAATTGATTATAAAATTTCAATTTAGACCGAATTATCAGTTTTGTCAAATTGATTTTAGTTGATGAACATGTAAATTTCCTTTACTAATATTTTTTGAATTTTTAATTATTTACTTTTAATTTCAATTTTAAATGTCAATAAAAAGATTAAACTAACACTAACACGTACAATAAAATTGTTAGTGAAGCTCCATCTCTTCGTTATATAATGTTTTGCCGCATTTACTTTGTTCAATTGGAAATTGTTGAGTTAGAAAAGTAGGTGATATTATGATTTTGATTTTCTTGTCTCTATGTGGTTATCAAAATTTCATAAGATGATTATTATAATTTCATGAGGAGGTTATCAAAATTCCATAGTGTGATTACCAAAATTTCATATGGAAGTTATCAAAATTTCATAGTATGGTTACCAAAATTTCATAATGTGGTTACCAAAATTTCATAGGATCAGATTATTAAAATTTCTTAAGTTTGGTTATTGAAATTTCATAGGGTGGTTAATTATCATAATTTTATAGAAAAGTTATCAAAGAGATTATCAAAATGTCATAGCGAGATTATAAGAATTTCATAGTGTGGTTAACAAAATTTCATTAGGAGGTTACTAATATTTCATGGGGAGGTTATCAAAATTTTATAGTGTGGTTATCAAAATTTCATATAAAGGTTATAAAAATCTCAATTTCATAAGGAGTACCAAAATTTGATAGAAGGTTATCAAATCTCATAGAGTGATTATCAAAATTTCATAGAGATCAGATTATTAAAATTTATAGGAAGATTATCAAAATTTCATAGTGTTGTTATCAAAATTTCAAAGCGAGGTTATCAAAATTACGTAATGTGATTATCAGAATTTCATAGAGGGGTCAACAAAATTTTATAAAGAGGTTATCAAAATTTCATAAAGAGGTTATCAAATTTTCAAAATGTGATTACAAAAATTTCATAGTGGTATTTCTGGAGAGGTCATCAAAATTTCATAGTATGATTACCAAATTAGGAAGGTTATTAAACTTTTATTATGGAGTAATCAAAATTTCAGGAAGAATATCAAAATTTCATAGTTTAGTTTTCAAAATTTCATAAGAGGGTTATCAAAATTTCATAGTATGTGGATCAAAATTTCATAGGGAGATTAACAAAATTTCATAATGAGGTTGTCAAAAAATCATAGGGAGGTTATCAGAATTTGTAGTTATCAAGATTTCATAAGAAAGTTATCAAAATTTTATAGGGAGGTTCATCAAAATTTTATAGGAAGATTTATCAAAATTTCATAGCGAGGTTATCACAATTTCATAGTGTGATTATCAAACTTTTAGAGTGTGATTACTAACAATTCATATGGAGGTTATCAACATCTCATAGTGTTGGTTATCAAAATTTCATTGGGAAGTTATCAAAATTTCATATCGAGGTCTTCAAAATTCCTTAGGGAGGTTAATAAAATTTAATAAGAAGGTTAAAAAAATTTAAAAAAAGGTTCTCGAAATTCCATAGTATCATTATTAAGATTTCATAGAAATGTTATCAAAATTTCATAATAAGATCATAAAAAATAGTGTAATTATTATAATTTAATAGATATTTTATCATTATTTCATATGAATATTTCATTTAAACACGTTGGGTCACGTGCAAAGCACGTGAAAGCTAAAACTAATTACTTTAAAATGAGAGAAACTTTTCTAATTTATTGTACGTAACTCATACTTATTTAGAGAATTTTGTCGAAAATAAGGTAATACTAGCAAAACCCGAGCCGCGCTCCGCAGCGGCTGAGCTGATGTGCATGGCATTATGATTGGGCCTGGAATGAGGAAGCGGTATTTTTGGGTTGAATTGGCATAGGGTCTCTGGGCCCAAACAGAAAATCACAGGACTATGTTTTTGGTATTGTGAGTTCCACCGTGAACGGAAAAACAAAAGGCAAAACTAATAGGAAACGATTTTATAGATCTGACATAATTTCCTTACAAACTTTGGATCTGGACAGAGAGAAAAAGCGGTGTCTGGTAGGCCGAGCAAAACAAATCTAGGTAACAAACCAAGACAAAACAGTGATCCAAGCAAAACAAACCAAAGAGAAGACCCACGCAAGAGATTACAACAGAAACAAATCGCAGAACACACACCCAAAAAAGAAAAGGAAAACAGTCATTATTGAAAGGATTAGCTAAGAGAAAACGAACAATTAGACCAAAAATGATGAGATATATGTAGGAAAAAGCATATGGACCAAAGATAGGAATGAGAACCTTAACAATAATCCAACAAAGAAGATAAAGAGGGAAGACAAACCCTTGACTGACATGATGATCAAATTAAGAAAGGACAACAAACAACATAATTTCCAAAAACAATAATTCCACCGACAAAGCAATAAGCAGCTCATAATGGCAATAATAATCCAACAATAGTAATTAATCATTCATGAAAAAATAGAGGCACATGAAGAAAAGGTATACATTGACGCACTGCATGAAAAAAAAATAAGACCAAGGCTTTGATAAAGATCCATTGTCCAAAAAAAGTAAAAAACAATAAATGGTACATGTTTGATTCTGATATAAGAGGAATGGGAACAAAGTAGGCATATATACTGACGTTGCAGGCAATAGATGAAAAGAAATAATGCGAAATAGCAAAGACAGAGAACCAACCCAATGGGGACCTAAACTGAGAGAGCAAACCTGTAAGAAAGGGAGCGCATCAGGAATCAAGAGAAGAAATAAAAGAAACAAAAAGCCAAAAAAAAAAGGAGCAGTAAAGAATGCGAAGCGTATTAATTGTAGACCATAGCCTCATAACGTGTGAGAAAACACAGAGTAAAAGACCAGAGCAGCAATGAGAGTGGATGGGAGAGAACAATGAGGAACCAAAAGACCCAACAAAATGAGCAAGCAAAGACATAAATGAGGTACTTTTTTTTTCTTTTTAAAAGCAACTGAAGACAGAAATTAGGGGGCAAAAAAACTTACGGATGAAATGCAGAGGGCGGGCGACTTGTAGGAATCGAGCTGGCGCTGAGGAGACAGACCGAGGAGAGCACAAGGAGAAATGAGAGAATAATGAGGAGAGAGAGGAAATGGGAGGAGGCAGTTTTGGGGGATTTGGAAGAAAAACAGGAAAAAGCGAAACCGGGGGCAGTGAAGAGAAGAGAAAGGAGGGAAGCATGGGTGACTTGACATTAGCCATGATCCTATGTGATTAGACAACTTAGGATGCCTAGGAATTTGAAAGATTGAAGGAAAATGGGAGGGGAGGTGAGTCTGAAGAACACAAAAAAGGGAAGATTTTTTGGGAATATATTTTTGAGGAAGAAAGAAGGAAAACTGGAAAAGCATGAATAATAAATAAATAAGGTAAAGGGAAGGGAAGTATCGAAAAAAAAATAAAAAGAGAATAAGAGGGGAAAAAATTGAGCTGGGCAAATGGGATGTTAAAAAACGAGCCAAGAAGAAGAGGGTATTAAAAGGAGGGAGAGAAAGTGGGCCGGTTTTTTTTTTGTTGAATATAATTTTGAGTCCAAGTGATGTGGGCTAAGACCACTTTGGTTATAAAAATGGAAATGTTAACTTGTCATTAACCTATTAGTTGGGTTATTATTAAATGTGTTTTTATATGACAAGTGTCATTAATGAATTAGGCCACTTGTCATTAACCCATGAGTTGGGGTTATCATTATATGTGGTTTTGATACTAATATATATATAGGGCTCTTCATATGAAAAACAGAAACTAGTAACAATTTTAATAATGGCTCCAAGTCGATGGCCCAACAAAAAATAATGAGTCTAATCAAAAGTCTAAAAAAAATAATAATAATTCAGTTTGATCATCTCATATTTTTATGTACTTTTGTTTATTGAGTTAGCGCTTATGTGGGCCCAGAGAGGGCCCCTGGCCCTCATCTTATAAAATGAAGAATTGACCTAGATGGTGACGACACCTGAGATCTGAGAGATAACTCGATTTGACAGAAAGCTTGATTTTCTTTGACGGTGAAGATGACATTCAAATGCAGCTACTGCAAGAAGGATTTGGATCTGACCGCGCAAGAGTTCACTGTCCACTTCAATCAATGCAAGGTCAGTTAATCGAGCGATGGATCTAATTTTTTCTTTGATCAGATATATAGATCTAATAGTTTCTAAAGATCTAATAGGGATTTGTGTGATTTGACTGATCGCTAGAAAAGGGATTAGTGATTTGACTGATCGCTAGAAAAGATCGTTTTTGATTGTATCTAGAAAATTGTTTGTAATTTCTTGAAAATTGTTTAGAAGTACGTACATCGGGAAAAATCTATAATCCTTGAAGGTAGTAGCCATTTGTAATTTCTAGTAAAGTTTTCAGTATCAAAATTGTTTTGAAAATGTTCCCATAAATAAGAATTGGCCAATTGGGATGGAGCCCAAGCCAAGTCATTTGCTTTGTCTTCATATTCCAATGCTGGTAAGAGGCATTGCTGGTGGGTTAGCCTCGTTGGAGAACTAGAAAGCTTAGGATGAAGATGAAGAAGATAAAATTGGAAGTGATAAAGATGAGAAAGTGTTAACTGGTAATAGATATTGATGATGTATTTGCTATTTTTTATCCTCCCATCCCATGGCATGTTAGGTGGGGAGCCATTTAGCAAAAGCTCTGGTTTTTGTCTTTTGAAGTTTTGATTGCCATTTACTGTTTATTCTTCAAGTATGAAAAATTATAATTTCTTTTTAAACTTTTTTTTCTATTAAAAATAATTAGTAGTTGGTAAGATTTATTAATAATGGTCTTATTATTATTTTTATTGAAATTTTAAATACTCCTTTGATAATATCTTGAGAGTATTCTTTGAGAAAAAAAAATAATTTTCTAGAAAATATCCAAACAAATAAAATATTTTCTGCAAAGTTACCCAAACAAAAGAAAATAACAAATTTTCCAGAAAATAAGTTTATTTTCCTGAAATCATTTTCTGGAAGCTATTTTCCGTGAACCAAACGGAGCCTTAGATAAAAGCATATGTGATAAATAGAATGGATG